>NQII01002411.1:15713-39791 GCA_002778355.1 Clitarchus hookeri | reverse complement strand
GAAAAACCGATTTTTATGACCTTTGACCTTCAATATCTTAAGACGCGGACACGATAACATTGGTGACTTTTGAGACAACATTAAGAACGACAAAACAAAGGCTTATACCAATTTACAGCTTATTATCTTTCATTCCGAGGTTGACCCCTTTTTTTACCTAATATGACTGGGCTATCAGGGAGAATTACTTCACGTCGCCCGTGAGGGCAGGTCAGCGCAGTCGAGAAGTATCATGCAAGGCTAACCTAGGCCGCGTTCGGGCAGGAACTAGACTTTAATATATCATTTCTCAGCCGGTGTGGGAGGTAGCAGCATTTTAAGTTTCTTCGGGTCAGTTTTTTAAGAACATCATTACGTAAACGACTGTGGCGCTGTTATCTGCAATAGTACATTTAATGGTAAAGGTTCGTACTCTGCATACTGAAACTCCGTCTGTGAACTGTGTTGCAGAATGTTAAATAAATAAATATATATCAAACGAATATGGAACTTTTTCTGAAGTAACTAGTGTTCAATTAACTGAGTCTCGTGTTTCTACCCTGAGCAAGCCGTGGCAACGTAAACATTCGGCAATGTAACAAGTGCCGAACGTTAACAACATGGCGTCCACCTCTGAGGCTGTAATATTCTAAATATTAGCTTAACGAGAATAAAGGCGGAACAATACATGGTTCATGCATCAGCTGATACAGGATTTTGTAAATGACACGTTGTTTGTTTCGTATACATAAATTGCCACTCATTGACTTCCAAAATCTCGCTAACTTAGTTGCAAGACACACGTAACTTACATTCCATCCATGTAGGAAAGTTTATGATAACTAATCAAATTTACATTCCAATATAAATCTATTTACTTTGATACGTACAAGAAGTGTTTGCTGTGGTATTTTCATCTCATTTGCATTATTCGTTTCATGATATGGAAAACTTCGAGGCGGCTTGCGAAATAAACATTTTGTATAATGTTGCAGGTTATCTCGTCTGTTATCGTGTAGTCTGAAAACCCGCTGCTGCAATGATTAAAATATTAAAATATGACCGGCACTCCTTTCCAATCGTTAAAATATTTATGTGCTGGAAATCTTAAATATAAACTATTTAAATTAAAAATTATTACCGTAAAGTGTTTAACTTGACATTAACGATACACTGCATTCCAGTTTCAAGTGAAAAAAAATACATAAATTTTAATTAGCTCACCACACCAAAGAAGACATTGTAATTATGACCATAACGACGCTTGGACCATGCACCAACCAAATCATCATCTAAATTTTGTGACGACACGGAATAAACTAATGCACTGTAAAACGCTACGTAAACTTTATTTAGTAATTATGTCCAGGCAGACGTAAACATCTACGTAAAATGATGGCTTTGATAGAAAAAAAGTAGTATAATTAACGTGTGCGAATATGCCATTAGGCCTGATGAATAAATTCAGAGTACATGGTTTAAAATCATTCAAATATAAAACTGAGTACTAATGCTAAGACTTACATTTTCTTCAGTTTTCCCCTAGTGTGTACCGCCATGAAAACATACGTATAGCATAGGTGTGCCGCGTCATTTACAACTTGCCATTTTGTGTGCCTGAAGTTTATAAAAAAAAAAAGGGGGGGTCAGGAAACCGCTTGTGTAGAGGGAAAAAAACAGAATCAGGAAATGTAAAGTGTCGAACTGTCAGCCACTGCACACACTGTTCCCCTTCCCCTGGCAGACAGAGGAAATGNAAAAAAACATAATCCGGAAATGTAAAGTGTCGAACTGTCAGCCACTGCACACACTGTTCCCCTTCCCCTTTGCAGACAGAGGAAAGGCGCGCGCAAGTAAATGTCACGCGTTGTGTCAAACAGCGGCGAAGGCGATGAGCAGCGCCCCACGCGGTTAAGAAACACAACTGTCGCATTGAAACCGAGCCTTAAGTNCCACGCGGTTAAGAAAAACAACTGTCGCATTGAAAACGAGCCTTAGGTTTCCGCCTACATGCCTCTTGAACTGCGTCGTCGAGTGTTTGAAGTATTCGTTTTCCCACGAAATTATTAAACGTGCCTCCAATTAGCTGATATACGAAAAGGAACACACACTTCAGACGAGGGCTGTTGAGTGCTTTCAAGAAGGCAAGCCCATTAGAAACACAATTTAATAGCACTCCAAAATGGCTAAAACGGGGTTTTTTTTTTTCAAAGCGCTGTATCTCAAAATATACGCGACTCAGACCCATTCAAAACTACTCAAGGGCCATGCAGTGAAACTTAGTGCTACAGACTTTCCACCATTAAAATAATAGGGTTATCGCTTAAAGTCCCATAGGTACACGCAGTGCGACGAGAACACTGCACGCCAGTTCAGAGCCTTGCGCTTAGCGGCGATGGCGCACCTGATGCGCGTGGCAGTGTCACCCTTATCGCTCCCGCGCTTCTCGGCTTCAAACGCGGAAATAAAGCTCTAGGTAGACGGGGGGCCTTAACTGGGGTAGTTCCAACCATGCAGTAAATCAGATCGTACAACCTTGTTTACACTTCTGTATATAGTCCATTCACGCTTAATTCCCGACTTTTCTGAAGCCCTACTAAAGTCTACTTCCAGGATATTCCTCCGCCTCATGCAAACAAAGCTGAACCAAATCTAAAAAATTACACCAGAGGAACAACTCATAATAGCATTTGTGCGCACTGACTTTAATAATAATATTCTGCATAAGGACTACTCCTTACTGGGTATTACCACACACTTATTTTCTCCCTGTTTTAATTCTTGTTAATTATAAATTAAATATTACAAATTGTACATAAAACCAATAAAATTTCAGTTTTTATCCAACAATAAGGCACTTTTATGTTAACGCAAATATAAGACTTGTGATACACGATATGTAGGAAACAACCAAACACGTCATTCATGGGGTGGTTATTCAAAGGTTGTGTTCGAAGAGTAAAGAAACCGCGAATATACTATACTAAAGAAAGAAAAGGTCAGTAAAATGTGNTCTTGTTAATTATAAATTAAATATTACAAATTGTACATAAAACCAATAAAATTTCAGTTTTTATCCAACAATAAGGTATTTTTATGTTAACGCAAATATGAGACTTGTGATACACGATATGTAGGAAACAACCAAACACGTCATTCATGGGGTGGTTTTTCAAAGGTTGTGTTCGAAGAGTAAAGAAACCGCGAATATACTATACTAAAGAAAGAAAAGGTCAGTAAAATGTGNTTTCAAAGGTTGTGTTCGAAGAGTAAAGAAACCGCGAATATACTATACTAAAGAAAGAAAAGGTCAGTAAAATGTGATGCGAATATGTCCTTACAAATTACATTTTACCGACTTCATTCTATACAGAAGGGTAAAAAAAAAAAAAAGTTCGGCAGTCTGATTCACCCCTTGGTCGGAATCCCAAAACTTGGCCCTAACTAAATACGAATAAAAATTAAAATAAGATTGAATTTTCTTGCGCTGAACCACCACGCGCGTTAAAGCACATTTACAGTAAAATTCCTGACTGGACCGAACTCGGGAGAGAACGTGGAGCGAACAAGAACAGGAAATGAGTTTACAGTGAAACTTTCAAATCCGGATTGACGTGTAAACACGGCGCGAAACTGGAGTGAACCTGGACAGAAATTTCTAAACGGATAAATAAAGACTTCTACCCCTAGATGCGCCGTTTTTTTTTTTTTGTTCTTTTAAATTTTTAATCACTTTTTATTTAGAATGAATCCCTTATTAAAAAAATTTAAGGTCTCAAGGTCACGTCTGGCCATAAGGAAACGCATTGCGACGGGCTTTCTCGCAAATTAGATCTGTAACAGTAGGAAATTATTACATGTGATGAAATGTGCCAGTTTTGTTGGCACTTGTTTCACGTCACTAAGTAATTCTGTTAATTATTTTCTTATTTATTTGCCCCCCCCCCCTTTTTTTTTTCCTCCTTTTCCCTACGCCAATTGGAACGTGCTTTAGTACGGCTTTATATTTTTGTTTATTAACTTTGAAGTTGTAAAACAAACTTTATCATCTGAAAATTTTGTAATGTTTAAATATTTCTCTGTGTATTGTATTTTAAGTTTCTCGTTTATAGAAATATTTGTTCTTTATTTATATTAATTATTTACGTCCGTAATATTGCGTAAACTCCTAAATGCCAATTATCAAAAT
Organism: Clitarchus hookeri; assembly: GCA_002778355.1. Taxonomy (NCBI): domain Eukaryota; kingdom Metazoa; phylum Arthropoda; class Insecta; order Phasmatodea; family Phasmatidae; genus Clitarchus; species Clitarchus hookeri. The sequence continues at coordinate 35,623 of NQII01002411.1, read as the reverse complement.
GAAAAACTTCATTTGTGAATTATGTCTTTCTGGACTTTCGATTTAGGTATCGATTAGTAGCGCGAGACCACGAAGTCCGACGCATACCTTGATATGGTCCATACCGTATAAGAAGGCCACTTTCTGACAGTCCGTGAGTGGCAACTTAACGTTTACGAAACAAACAAAGTGCCATTTACAAAATCCTGTATCAGCTGATGCACGAACTAACAAAAGTTAAAATTACGTTGGCTATTCTGAGTGCACTGCCAATGCACATCAGAAAAGCAGAAAATACGCGGATGAGAAAGAGTTCGTAGATTTATTAAGGGTACATTTTATTTTACGAGGTCACAAAACAATGGTTGTTAGTGTTAAAAACTAAACTTCGTGATAATGTAGTTATGTTTAGGTGATCAAAATGAAATGTACAATAGAACGATACGACGTGGAAAAGTTTTCTGAAGTTGTGCTAACTTCAGAAAGCTTTTTCACGTCGTATCATCCATCTCAAACCTTGCTTTCAACACGTCCATGATATTAATTCCAAAAGCATACAGAAATATTGCATAATATTGTTGAATTATTTTTTCTAATAATTTGACGAAACGACACGAATTTTAAATATATTTCCAGCCCGTAACATAAGAATTATTAATTTTTAAAAATACGCTATCTGTTGACCATAAAGAGAGTTACTCAAAACTTCGTCATGACGTGCTGCGCGCTATCTATCGGATATTCTGCGAGCTATTACCAGTCAGAAATGAACCTCTTTACTGCGCGATATAGTATAACGAATTTACAAACATATGCCAATAGTTATATTTTTCCACGAGCTCTGCATAATTTTTAAAGTAACATATATTTCATGTACAGTGATTTGGAGTACAAGTCATTTATATTCGGCCGGTAATCGTTCGCCTACGTAAATTATACGCCATATTGTTCTCTCGAAACCCATCTGCTTGATTCCGTAGACAAGCGTGAATAGTTTTTAAGCAATTATAACGTTATTCCACGTCACATATTTCCAACTCGAATATATTAGATATAACGTTCAAAGTGTAATAATAGATACAACAGACCGTCTCGCAAATTTTAACCCAAATTCACTATCTCGGACAAATTAAAAAAGCGTTATCAAATATCTAACATTTTATATTTTTACTTTTATAACCTACTTATATTCTTAGACAGATGTTAAGTCTTAAAATTTGTTTAGCATACAGTGCAATGGCAAGTGGATTAGCTGACAGCGTGTTGATAAAAAATACAGCCCCGACGTGACAGACCAGCTGATGGCGGAAGGATACGTAGTTAGATGTAAACAGTGGCGCTACTTTCGCCAAGCTGTCAGAAAGTGGCCTTCTTATATGGTACAGTATATATACGAGATAGGTTTCCGCTCAGGTAACTTCCTTCGTTTTCTCGCCATACAGAATGTAGTCCTCTTACGTTTGCTTACTTTTGGAATCTTTCATAATCTTGAGATGAAATAGTTTTTATCCGCCGTTTTGGGTAAGTTTGTTTGCTGATATTTTATTTTGCGACGTGATCATATTATTTTTTTGTGATTACGATCTTTATCAAGTTTTATTTTTCATTTATGTCTAGCGGTTCCCGGAATAGCTTAAATCTTGTGACCAGCTATTTCATCCTGATGTGATGTGAGCCGCACATCGAATCGTGGCAAGGTCGTTTTGACCATGATTCCGCACTTCTTTCGGCCGGCACCGCAGTCACTTCTGAATTTCTGGAATCAAGTAATCCCGGATTCATGTTTTGTATCTTCCTGCATGTGCTCGGGAGTGCGTGCTCCGAACTTTCTATCTGACGCGATGTCAGTTGATGTTAGTCTAATTTTTTGCACTGTAACTACAGAATTATTTTTGTTTTGAACTTAAAATAAAAGTTAAAATAATGTATTAAAAGTAAATTTTCGGTAATGTAAATTTTCAAATGAAGCTATCGCGGGTACCCGACGATATAGTTATGACCACATAATGTAACAAAAAAAAAAGATTGTAGTTTGTTAAAAAGTATATACTCATATAAAAAAGAAAATTTATTCATTTATTTACATATATATATATTTATTTATTTGTTGCTGTAGCAAAGAAAAAAGTTTTAATAGAACAGTTGTTTAAAAGAAACGAGTATTTTATTTCGTTATACTTCCTCAATAATCGTCCATGGATAATATATAAATGTATAATTACAAGGTTCTGATTGGTAAAATTTGAGCTACACAATTGAGTGTACCTATAATTTAATTATTACTTTATCTAATAAGTAAACCAGGAGCACGCCCATGCATTTTGCTTTCAGTAGTCAACCCTTGTCTACACAGGAATCTAGATCCCACCTTCCATTTATGTGCCATCCTTGTGTTATATAACGAGAGTGCCTATTATGGGTGCTCAAGATTGCGACACGAAGGTGCTACATAATAGAAAGCTAATGGATTAAACAATGGCCTATACAGGGTGGTCCGCCTAACGTGGGCACGCCCAGAATTTCCGGAACGGTTGCAGATCACGAAATACTGTTTTCGCTACGCTAAATGAAATTACGTACAGGGGCAAGCAATTTGCCGCAAAGTGGCTATTCGTGACACACATATGGACAGAAATAATTAAACCACATGTGATGTTTCCCCTGGAAGCATGCATTTATTTCAACGGCATCGGAAAGTACGTGCAAAGAGGAATTCAGTGATACGGCATACGCAATGTAAAGTAACACACTACGTCGTCATATGCTACACAGTATTTTACAGCTGATCTATATATGTTCTACATAACACAGAAACGCTAAAAATTTGCAAATATGATTAAGTTAAGTGGGCTGATAGCATGGGGCAGTGGACCTGTACTCACAGCTGTAAGCAAGCAAAACGCGCCGTGACTCATCTTGGCGGGACCGCTTCCTAATAGCAGTGTAGCGCTTACCTTAATGGGGCATTGAATGCGATATTGGACTAAGGAGAGCATCGCAGCGGAGGGAAGACGGGCATTGTAAGTGCAAGTCTGATATCAATACATTACATTTTATTCAGATACCACAACGTGATTCAGGAGATTTGTTTCCTAGTCATTAGCTGTACTGGGTAACGAGTGCTTACAGATGCACAACAAAAATAGAACAAACCAACATAAGGAGAAATACAATCGCGTCCGCATGCATATTACAAAAGAGCACTGTTATGGTTAAAAGGCTTCACATTAGGTCTTTTCACAGCATGTGCTCGATGTGTTTACCATCGACAGCCATATGCATCTGTAAACGCACATGTAGAGAGCGACGAGCGACCTGGAGTGTTTCTGGCGCAATGCCTCTGTGAGCTGCCAAAATGCGTACCTGCATGTCTTCTGGCGTCGTAGGGACCGTGTTTTACACCCTGTCTTTCCGTGTTCCCCACAGGAAATAAATCGAGAGGTGTGAGGTCGGTGGAGCGAGCTGGCCATCTTACACCACCACCACGCCCTAACCAGCGGCTTGGAAACGTTTTATTTTACACTTTCCTCACCACCAAAGCAAAATTCGCAGGACAACCATCGTGCTGAAACTACATATCACGACGTATGTCAAGCGGTATGTCTTACAGAAGTGCCGGCAAGGTATCTCTGAGGAAATGGGCGTGCATACAGCCGGTTATTGTCCCTTGAAAGAAGTATGGCCCTGTGACATAGTCTCCAACGATTCCACACCACATGTTCACTTTCCACTGTCGCTGGTGCTCCACATGCCGGACCCGACGCGGATTCTCCGTCACCCAGTAGTACATATTTCGTAAATTTACGCGCCCGTGGTTTGTGAAGGTCGCTTCATCGGTAAATATTATGTTCTTCAGAAAATTGCTGTCATTACTTACAGACATCAGAACAAACCTACAAAACTGAACACGCAGTTGGAAATCACCTTCATGTAATGCCTGATGAAGAGCCACGTGATGTGGATGGAATTTCCGTTGGCGCAGTATCCGTAACACACTTGTTTTACTTATTCCTACGAACCTGGAAAGTTCTTGCGTACCCGTGTGGGGGTTTGCATCGACACGCGCCAGCACATCGTGTTGATGCATCTCGCCCGTAGCAAATCTTTCGCCGCACTCGTGTTGTGGAATTCCGATCGCCTCGTGACAAGAGAATGTGTGCAAGTTCTTCGTATCGTTTGCCTTGAGATGAGGCGGCTTGCTTGGCATTTCTGCCACACTCGCCTTAAAATAAGTAGAGCGTCCAGTTTTTCCTTATTCGGTAACTTCATTGCGTACGTACAGCCGCACACTGCAATACCACTTACCATAGCAGATTACGGGGACTGGTGCTGCACTGCTATAAGAAAGCGGTCCCGCCAGGATGAGTCACGGCCCGTGTTACTTGCTTACAGCTGTGAGTAAAGGTCCACTGCCTCATGCTACCGGCCCACATAACTTAATCATGTTTGCCCATTATTTCTTGGCGTTTCTGTATTACTTTCCATTGCATATTCTGTATCTCTGAATTCCTCTTTGCACGTACTTTCCGAGGCCGTTGAAATAAATGTACGTTTAGAGGGGTAAAATCACATGTGGTTTAATTATTTCTGTCCATACGTGTGTTACGAATAGTCACTTTGCGGCAAATTACTTGCCCCCGTGCGTAATTTCCTTTAGCTAAAACCGCATTTCGTGATCTGCAACCGTTCCGGAAATTTTGGGGGTGTCCACGTCAGGCGGACCAACCTGTATAGTATATTCGCGGTTTCTTCGCACTGTTTGAATCAAACCTTTGAAAAATCACCTATCAAGAATAACGTTCTTGGTTGTTTGCTAAGTATGTCAAATCACAAGTGTTTTATACTTGCGGTGTCATAAAAATACCTTTTTTTTATCAATTGTATTTTTACTTGTATTTTATTTATAAATAATAGTTCATTTATAATTAATACGAATAAAATATGACGAAAAGAGGTGTGTTGGTAATGCCTAGTAAGAAATAGTTCCTATGCAAAATTTTATTACACCGAGTGGGTACAAATGCGGTGCTTTGTCCCTTTGCTGCAATTTTCTGTACTTTCTTTGCACGAGGTGGAGGAATATCCTGGAAGTAGAACTTTAGTAGGGCTTCAGAAAAGCTTGAAGTAACCATGAATGGACTATACCACTGTGTACTTTTTTTCCTTTTCCGTATAGTAACCGCGCAGGGAAGTACTAAAAATGTTGTTTTTAGTAGTTTTGATTATTTTTTCTCTTTGCATACATTTAATAGAACAAGTGTTTAAAAATGGCGGCTGTATATGGTAGTTTTTTTTATCTTTACTGAAAAAAAAATCATATTCCCAAGTCATTTATTTACCGAGACACACGTATACGCAAATACGGATGTTTTAGAAAAAAAATTTATTACGGAATCTTTTTAATCACGATTTTTTCAGAAGACCTTCCGAAATCTACACTGTCAATTTCTACCCTAACTAAATCAAATATTTCCCCTTTTCCTGCAAGTTTCTCCTGCATCACATCTTATAATTTAAAATGTTCAAATTTTCAGAAATAAAGGTAAACCCATCAAAAACCTTTATAGATTCACTGAATTTCGAAATAAAAGTAAACAAATAGCGTTTAAGTAAATCGATTAGAGGTTTTTAAAAATTTTCTAGTAGGCCTATCATTTACTTCAGTAGCTACACTATTGACCACTTGACGAGAATGAATCTCCTTCGGTGGGAGTTTAAATGGTGGCAACTATTTCAGAACCTTCTGGAGCATTGCAAAGTTATATTATTGCCCACTTTAACACACACACACACTCACACACACAGATATATATATATATATATATATATATCTATATATATATATAATATATAAGATCTGGATACTCCGGTTAGCAATTTATGCTTTACATTCCCCCGGCAAACTGGCTTACTACATTACACTGATAATTTAAAAGAAACTCTACATTATTCATAGACACTAGGTAATTTTGAACTAGGTAAATTTGTAATACAACAAATCAGGTGGAGGATCCTCATGAGTTGACAACTACATTCCCTTTCAGCTTAAGGGAAGATGCGTCTAGGGATGGGCCAAACAAGCGGTTACTTCCATGTAACGAGTTCCATCGTTTCAGTTCCAAGTAAGTAACACGTTCCAGTAACGTATTATTTTGGTAACAGGATACTGTGAAACATTTCTTGCCTGTCCCGACGTTCCGGGATATAACAATTACGGTGTTCAATGTTCGAAAGCTTGACGTTCCAAGAAATAACGTCCGCGCAAGCGCACAGTAGCGAATCAAGGCGTAAAAAAAAAAAAAACTTTTACGCATGCGCAGAAACAAGCCGAGACGTTCCAAAAAAAAAATGTTTACGCATGCGCACTGTTGCAAACCGAGACGTTCCAAAAAAAATTACTTTTACGCATGCGCAGTAACAAGCCGAGACGTTCCAAAAAAAATAATAACGTTTACGCATGCGCACTATTGCAAACCGAGACGTTCCAAAAAATTACCTTTACGCATGCGCAGTAGTCAAGTGTTGGCTTAAGTAAGACTACTACTACTACAACAGGTTGGAAAGATCAATGTTAAAAGTTTGGGCTAGCTGTTGTCGTTTGTGTACCATATTTTCTACGTTAAAAAAGAAAACAATTCAAATAATCATAAATTAAATATAAAATAACTATGTAAAATAGTAAAGTCTTACTCTTACTATTCAAATAACTTAAATTTTTAATTAAAAGTGGCCTCTTGGAAGACTGTGCACCTCGCGGAGGAAATTTTCCCATGCCAAGGTATCCAAGACGTTCCAGAAATAACGGCATTAACAATGGAACGTGTTACCAAATTGTAACAGTTTATTATAACTGTTAGGTTAAATAACGCCCATCTCTAGTTGCGCCACAGTTAAGAGTTCGCGAGTGTGAGAACCAACAAGAGCGGCCTTCCCACACGTCGCCTCTGACGCCGTGCGATAATATCAATACGCTGTCACGACGGAAAAATCTGATGCCACTGCCACAAACCATTGCCGTCGCCTTGTTTAATTGCTGGGTAGGTAAAACTAATCCAGAACAAATACGTGAAACTATTTTACCGATAGGGACAAATTATCTGAGGGGGAAATGGAAAATCTAAAACCAAGTGCAACAAAAAATTTACACCAAACGCTTATTTGATATTATTTTTTTAAATTTTAATAACCACTTGGATTAGAAAATACTGTTACGAACTGTCTGCAGTCTATCCAAGTTCGTGGAGGTCTTGAGAAAAAAACGTAAATTTAATTATTTTATTTATTTACAATGTTGTTAAAATAAACAGAACTATTATTTACAACACACAACTGCCTGTCATAATTATAAACACTACTCCTATTAGTGAGCAAACGTTTTGTGCCCATTTGAATTATAATTTAAGTCCTAATCAGTGTCTTATGGCAGTTACAGTCAATCTTCAATTATTAGTTACACATACAATCAAAATGTTTACTGCCATACATCACCGCAATCTCCAAATGTCCGACATTCTCGCTTTGTTTACGGTCCAGCCGGCCAGTTTCTGTCTATGCTCCCCCCGGTGATCGCACACATCGTGCACTGATGGCCGTTTAAGACTGCCGACACACCGTCGATCTCTCGTACGTCCCCGGAGACAGTGCTTTCGCGAGACCAGAAGTTCTCATAACTCGCTTATGTGGGTTTAACTATTAAGTTTGCAGCCCGATCTACTTAGGTCAAATCACTGAGCCGGCGGCGGGCCGCTGTGTTTACGTTTGAACTGGGCTCCGGGCCCGTAGCAGTTAACCTCTGTCGCTATCTTAAAACATTTAGGTACAGGTGTATCTGCGAGGGAGAGAAGCTCCGCACCCGTCTGTGGACAACGAAGGGCACGCAGTTTCTTATATAACCCAAATGGCCTGGCCCAGAAGATTCTTCGTACCTCGAATTGCGCTGCGAGAGGTGATGACCAGAAAATTCGCACAATGGCTCCCACGTCAATTCTTCAAACAGAGACGGGAGTGGCGTCAGTTCCGCTAGTGTTATCGCGGTCTGCATAATGGCTCTGCTTCCCCTCCTCCAGGTGCATGTGATATCCTGGAGAGAACTGTCCTAAGCCCGCCCGGGGGAGTGGCGGGGTGTGTAAACGAAATATTCGACGGTCTCCTACCGCGTTAATGTCGCTCCTGCGAAACACCAAGTTCGATTAATAAGCACAGGAAACACTGTAAATATTTGAACACTGAGAGAAGAAAATAATACACGCGTGACACAAACACACTTCGTCGTCATATGCTACATAGTATTTTACAGCTGTTCTATATATGTATGAATTACACATACAAATGGGATTTTGGTCTCCGAAATATATTTTTACTTAATGCCGACCGTGTCATCTCCTGCAAAAAAAATCGGGAAAATAAATAGTTTTTAGTTTGATTTGGAAGAACTAATTAGAAATAACTTGTTTAAGTAGCAAATTATTGTTTATAATCAAGGCTTTTACTGTTGATAATTAACAATGTTCAGTCTAGCAGCTCAATAAATAATGTTGCACGAAATCTAACTTCGCAATCACCCGAAAGCTCTTGGCTCATATACATAAGTCCTAAGTAATAGATTTCACTGTTCCCTTCAGTTGGTAACGATGCTTTATCTGCCATCGACACTTTCAATCTACTGCAGGTTAAACCACCATGTCGTGACTAACTGCAGTCTCTGAGCGAGATCAAGCTCCAAACGAATAAATCATAGGTCTGGTACTTTCTTAGTGCTTGAGTGCTAAACGAGTAGTTAACGATTCGGGTCCTGGAAAATTACAGTACATTTTCAGAGTGGAATTATTTTACCCAGACGTTTTTACGGCAATCCTTGTGAGCATGGTTCTGTCCGGAGAAATAAAATAGTCTTACAATTTCGACAAAGTGTAAATGTTTTACAAGGTATTGCCTGAAAAATCCACACCAGACTTAAAAATAACGATCCGCGAAAACTTAACAAAAATATTGCTGGCAAGGCTAGTAGATTACCTGTGAAAGCATTTTGCTGCTTATAAAATGTTAAGTGTGTATTGTTACGAGTTGTGGTAGGGCCCTTAGCTGAGCGGCCTGCCTGACTACACCTTAACTTATTTTTTCCAGGTCACGGACCGTGATCGCTGAAATTAAGTATGAAATCGCAAACCACAGAACCCCCTCCACCGGCCAGTAAACGGGGGCAACGCAGCCGATATAGGACAATGTAGTCCGTGGGCGGTGTCTTGTCGTCGGGCCATTGGAACGAGAAGACTATTGAAGATGGGTGTGTCCGGCCTTCGACTTGCGCAATCTTAATCAACCTCCGGAATTATGAACAAGGTGTGGACTCTCCAATTAGGCTTTACTCAGAACGTGGCTGGTTAAATATTTATAAAATAATATCATTTAATATTTTGTATATTTGTATAGCCCCCCCCCCCCCGGTTCATATTCAATCATATTTATATTGAAATAATATTGTACAACCTTAATGTAGAATAAACCCCTTTCATATAGTGTTCATTACATAACTCTTATCAATAACTTGTTACGCCCCTATATCCCCGTTAAGGTATGAAGATAGACAAAAGTCATTACCATAACAGTACGTATAAAACCTAGGCTAGAATAAGTAACTGCTGTTATAGGCCTTGCACAGCATCAGCTTGTGCCACTGGTATTTACAAGTTACTCTACGTGGAAGAAATTTTATTCACACTATTACATGCTTGCTGCTCTGCATCGCTTCCTTTCCCCGCCCCGTTCGAGCGAGCGAATCGGTATGTAAAGAAAAAGCGGCAACCCGATTGGGAATCGGACGCTCCCGTCCTTGAGCAGATTGAATTTCTGGGGTTATCATTGAAATAATGTTCTGGCCATTGCCCTAGCCTCTCTCGGAGAGACTCGGGGGTGCGGGGAACCTTCTATATCGGGCCAACGAGACTTACTTAAGCCACCACGTGCATCTGAGCCAACAGTTAAGAGTTGGGAGGGTTGTGCGACATTAAGCGCAAAGCGTGCGAAGACAGCGAATCGACGAGCCAGCAATGCAACGAGTGGCGGCAAGAGTGACCAGCGGGAGTGAAGTCTGCGGACTGCGAGCATCGGTACAGTGAAGAGAGAGAGACTGACGAGCTGGACTATTGAACTGGATGCATGAGTGACAAGACATTCGGAATAATGGTAATAGACAGATAGAATATGTGTAAATACTGATTGTTTATTGACTGTAACCAATATAGAGAAAATGATAAGGACTTTAATTAAAATTGAAATAGACGAAATATTGCGCTTACTGAGAACAACAAGAGTAATAGTGAAGATACATAGTTTAATGTTGTAAATAATAGATACGTGAATAAATTAAAAATATAATTTATTTCCTTTATTTTTAGTACGACCTACATCCTGTGGTTTAAGGTTTTTTATAACCTTTAGTTCTGGCGGCCTCCTTAGATCGCTGTGCTTAGGCAGCCGGCACGGACCAGCCGGCGGTAGCTAGTATTAGTGACGGCAAGGCTGTGTACATACTGTTTACGAAAACATTTAACGCGCGTCGGCAAACGCGCAAATGATGATACGGAGGCTAACGTTTTCAGCGCTGCATCAGACTAAGGCGGGCTGCCCGCGCAGCTACCTCTCCCCTCGCCATCTACGTCCCACTACACGTTAAGTTCACCCGCCAGCAGTTGTGGTGCTAACAGTAGCCTCCCTGCGATTTCGAAAATTAATCCCAACGTAATCAAAACATTTTGGAAAATAAATACTTTAAACGTATTTGATTTATTTTATAATAGAGGCTGTTTACGGTAAAGTGAGTACACCAACTATTTAAAATAAATATTGCCTTGTAAGTATAAAACACAGTGTGTATATTTTACCACATTCGGAAGTTAACGTCTAAGGCTAAAATAAAAAGATGTTTATTGACTATTAGTCCAAATGAGAAGGCTTTCATAAGTGCTCACTTTACCGTGAATAGCCTATAATACAATTTTCGTATTTAAGCTTCAAATAACGTTTTGCTTGTTTTATTATTGTAGTGATTTATTGTGGAAATATAGACTATGTGGTGTATATTGTGGGCGGATCTCATCCTTATCGCTCACGAGTACCAATGCTACTTGGCACGGTTCTTGGCAAAGAATAAATCTTACCACAAGAAAAACCCCGGTAAGAGAAAAAAAAAAAGAGTGCGTAATATATTAGCCTAGCACTGAATATTTCACCAGTGCCGTTTAGTGGAAACGTCTGCTGACAAGTTAACATAGACGTACTTCCATTGCGGACATAAGTACGTCAGTTGGAAAATGTTTTAACCGTGTGGACGGATGAAAGCACAAGGTCATGATTGCGATAAACCTTGCCGCGTCCGGCTTTTGACTCCGGCGCCGCTGTAGGGGAAACTTACAGCAGTTTAGCACCTCTCGCGTTATTGCGAAACGGTACGTTACGTTTGTGTTCAATCACTGCAGTTTATCATCCGAACATTCTACGCGTCGAAACTGAGAATTTTTGTCGCTGGAACATAAAATGTACGAACCGGTAAGAGGCGATTCATAAGAGAAAAGGGTTCAAGTACCTGTGTGACCTAACGCGATTACTTAGGGAGTTGATTGCAAAACGTCAGAAACCACGCTAGATCACACAACACATTCGTGAATAGTGTAAAGCATGTATGCCAGGATGGAAGATTCCTTGGACGATTCCTTGCAAGCCTGCATGGCTGCATGGACGGTTCTATGGGAGATTTGGCCATCTGCTGGCCGTTTTCATGGACGTTTTCGTATTATTGGTTGTGTGGAATCTTCGATTGAAGGTTTCCTACAAGGTTTGAAATTTCAGCATCAGTGGAGGGTGGTAGAGTGGTTTTGTTGATTTTGTTTTGAGGAAGCACATCAGTATAACAAACACTAATAAAGAGTAAATTAAAAAAACCACGAAAATGTTTACTGATACTAAAACAGCATTGTGTGAAAATTATTGTAAACATTCGTGTTTCTTTAAACACAAAACCGATTTAGGTTCTGTGCATAAACGCGAAATGCTGAAGTCGCGAGTGAAGATTGTTCCTGAACCACAGTTTACGAAGTAAAATCATAAAATATGCGCTCGTCTTTACTTGTACGGCACCAAGTATCGTTGGATAGGTTGTTCCTGAGAACCCTCCGTAACTGCTCGCATGCAGGCTCGGGTAGCAGGTCTCGTGGAAGCTTCCGCCCGAGATTGTACGGAAAATTTTATCGCGGCGCACAGGCTTGTAGCCTGATTTTATATCTGCCATCTGCGAACATTTGGCGGGAGATAAAGTCGCCCGTCATTAGGAAATTAGGAGATGCCATGTTACTAATCAACAAAAATGTGTTATCCGTTAGTTGTTTATTGGGAACAGTGTGGCACAAGAACTTAAAGTACAGCACAATTACAAGTGAAACCCACGATTATAGTTTTTCGAACATAAAATTAACTAAACCAATAATAAATTAAACAAGGAAGCTGCATTGGGCTTTTTTTTTTTTTAATATTAATTCAGTTGAAATGTGCTTCGCAAAAATTTAACAAAAATTCTGGAAAGGATTAAGAAAGTATTGTCACAATTTTCTCAGTCAGTGGACTGAACCAGGTTCGTTAAGGGATTGAGGTCTTAATTAAATAAAAGAGTTAATTATAATTTCCTAATTTTATTTACAATAACTACAAACGAAATTCTCTCGACCCAAATTCTCATAATGACTTCGTATCACTTGCTATTTACAATTAATGAATTCAATCAGTACAATTAATACAATTTACAACTACCTCAGAAATTAATGCGTATCAAAACCTATTCAATTATTTTATCAATTATATGCCCATATTTGACAGTTCCCATACTTTAGGGCCTACAATAAAATATGTAGCAGAAGTTAATTCAGTCCCACCTCAGTTTAGTCCAGGTCCCACCAGTCCGCAATGTTGTAGATATCTCCGATCATCCTCATACACAGTAGCCTTTACTCATCAGGTATCACGCCCCCTCGTCCAGTCTGACCACGAACACCTCGTCCGCCGTCGTCTCGCAGTCTCCCGTCGCCGTCCGTCCCCTTCGCCGATGTCTCACGCATCGCTCTATTACCGCACTCAGCCATCTGGCTTCCACAAAAAGACTGCCGACACTTGGGCCGCTGCAATATTTATAGGGTCGTAAGCCATCTCCCAGAAATTTCTCTAAATGCCGCGTTGCGCCGAGGGTCCTAGTTCCCAGAATATTCTCGCGCATCCTCTAAACTCGTCTGTTTCTCCAGCAAAGGGGTGTGACGCCAGCCATGTCACCGCTGTCAATCATACCCGGGCGAGCGATGGACATCGAGCGGGTCTGCCTTTGGGAAAGGGAGGTTCAGGGTGAGTCACCCCACAGAGCCGGACCGCGCATGGATTTACACACATCCATAAACCCACAAATTTTCTACATACTTTTAAATACGTTATCTTGTTTTAACTAATGCCATGTTTTACTCACTGTAAATTATGTCATTTTTGCAAAAAAAAAAGTTTTTATTATTTGTGTATTCAAAAATACGTTAAATTATTTAGACGCAGATTTTGCAATAAATGTGGATTTTTTTTATTTGCTTGGGATGATGGAAAAACCTAACATGTCATATTTACTAAGCAAATCGTGTTTGGTACAAGCGAAACTTTTTTTTACTGTAAAATACACAACGATCTTAGGGTTATATCGTCTAGGCGTGCAAAATTCATGGTCACTAATAATCTACATTATTATTTGCAAATTCCGCTCTTTTTCAAGAACGTTTAAATTAATGTACAAGAAAAATTTATAGGCAAAATTTGTGCAGATGATAAGAAACAACATTTTAAGTGAGCATTTTTTTTTTTTTTTTAAATATCTTTACGCAACTTTGTACTGAGAACACCATAGTAATTACAGAGTGCTTGATTTCTACGATACTTAATTCATTTGGACTTCCGCAGTTTCATTAAATCAAGCGTAAAACGGTGTCACTTCAAAAACCACTGGTGACTCGCCCGAAGCTTTCCTACGAAACTGGAAATAAAATACGCGTGGCTCGAAAGTAATCTGTCCTTGGATAGTTCATAATATAAAACAAACTTACACTTTTATCGCTTCACTCCCAAGCAAAGGTCTTCCGGAAAGTTAACAGCTTCATTTTAAAAATAAACTACGAAGGCCACGCAGCATGGTTAGCTGTAAGAGTACAGTAAACTGGAAAGACTGCCACCAGAGTTGGCAAAACAACGGTGGGAAACGCAGCTTGCAAACAAAATAGGGAATAGTGATCGGTGGCGCCGTTAGTTTAGGTCTAAGTTTCCGCCAAGTTTTAACAATCATCACGTGAGCAACATTTCCGCATCAATCCGACATGCCATCTCATACGCGAGGAAGTAGAACGGGCGTAACGGCAGCGCAGATTAATTGACTAAAGGAGGACTGAAATTACGAATTCAAATCACTGATTCGCTGGATGTAGACCAAAATCGCGCGGTTAACTTCCGTCGGCTACGAAAATCAATATACTCATCAAACAAGTTTCATTAAACTAATTTTCAACTACCGCGTTAGAGCCTGCATTATTTGCGAGTTTTCATGACAGCTATGAATTTTAGTTGTTCAACACACGCATTTTAAGACATTTATTAAGGGCGGTGCCTAGTGCAGAACAGAACCGAGCGAACGGGTTTAATTATTTAATTATTATTACATGTTAAATTATTTAACTTTGCGCCTCAGCTACCTTTCACAATATTGCTTTCAAAAAAACACTTTGTGCGATTTGAAGAGAGGAACCATGCTACAAGAGAACCAGTAAGAGTAAATTAACGAGAGTTGGGTATGTTGTGTTTATGTTGAGAGTATAAATATTTATTTCCTGGAATTTTCATGGTGTTAAATTTTTTGTAGAAGTAAGGCACGGGCTAAGATAGGCGAATTTTTTGCATGCAATTTACAAGTCACGACTGACAACTTCTACTACCTCACGCTATTAATATCGTAATAATATGAAAATTCGCATCAGTACGTTATACAACTTTATATCGCCCTCGGGATGGCCAACAAGCCATTTATTGGTATCGAATCGTTATATGTAATATTTACTTATGTTTATGCGAGCAGAAAAACGCCCGGCAATGCAATTTTTCTTTTAAGTCCGTATCTGGCGAGATAGACGTACAATTTCACTAATTTATTATGTGCCTTTACGGTGGGAGGATTCATTACAGTGATACAAAATATATGCATTGCTCTTTCACGTGCAACTTAAATCTTACTTTTACAACAATTTTGGTATAGTAACGACTTCTGCATACTGTACAGTCTACCTTAACACGCTACTGTAGCCACATAAGGTGCCGCACCATACGTATAATGCAATGGCAATTTATAGAAAACCACGGAATAAGGTGCACATGCCCTTGAAGTGTGGCTGGCGTGGTTAACTCTGTGAATGACGTAATACTTGTACGTCGGATGAAACACTGAAGATCAGGCAAAGGACGCGGCCTGGCCTTGGGATTACTGAACTAGAGGCAAAGGTCGTGCTTTTTTTGGTCAGATAAGCAGAGGTCAAGTTCGTTATTGGCCGCGCACGGTTAACGAGATAAACAGCCCCACGAGAGATGCAGGCAGAAATAGACATCGCTGCGCGCCCGCCACTCGAACTACTAGACGACAGAGTTCGTGGCACGCGCCGTACGAAATGCGTTGAACCTCGCGGCACCCTGGGGACATTCTCCGCGTCTGAGGGACGGAAGCAAGGAGCTGATAGGGGCGACACTGCCATGCACACGGAGTGCACTATCGCCGCTACGCGCAAGGCTCTGGCCTGATGCGCAGCTTTCTCGTCGCGCTGCGTCTACCTATGGAACTATGCGGTGACATTTTATCGGTGAGAATTACGCGGTAAGGATTTATTCGAGGCCCTCGTGTGTTCTTTTCGTAGATCAGCATGCTGGACGCACGTTAAATAGCTTCGTTATAAAAAGAAACTCTATTTCTAACATATTGCAACGTAGTTCAAGCGTCAGATGAGCGGGCACTTTACACTTAGCACTTAACTCACGGGTGTGTGAGCGTGCCGAGACAAACTTTGAATGTAAGAGGTCGCAGGTTCTTCGCAGACTTGCCTACCAGTCGCGCCATTTCACACCACAAACAACTTAAAAATTGTACCATAATTATTTCTTGTAGCAGGCTTATGTTTTATGGCAGCATGCTTTCCAATCATTTAGCTCAATACTAAGTCACTCAAAAGACAGTTGATAATAAAAATAAATTGCTCACTTATATAGGCTATAACGGGGCTGCGTGGCGGGAAACGCAGCTTAAAAATACTAGGATTGCAAGTTGTATAGCGACACAAGAGCGTAACGATTACTTAGAATGGCATGTCGCATCCATACGTGAATAAGTTCCACCAGACATTTCCCGAAGATACTTAAATCAGTTGTGTGAAACTTGGATACACTTGTGATTACAGGTTATAGTCTAATCACGGTTTTTTTTCACACTTTTTTTATCAAACTTTGAAAATTCAACGCATATGTGACGTGTTTGGTTGTTTCCTAAATATGTCACGTATTACACTCGTTTTATGCATGTGTTAACACAATAGTACCTTATTATTTTGGTAAATTGTACTTTTACTTATACTCTACCTATTAATTATAATATTTCATTTATAACAAATAGATATTAATTAAAACAGGGAGAAAATAGGTGTTGGTAACGCCTAGTAATAAATAGTTCTCATGCAAATTATTATTACACTGAATGCGCAAGAATCCGGTGCGTTGCCTCTCTAGCGTACATTTTCTAAACTTGGTGAAGCTTTGTTTGTATGAGGCGGAGGAATATCCTGGAAGTAGAACTTCAGCGGGGCTTCAGAAAAGTCTAAAGTAACAGTGAATAATGGATTGTATAAGGGTGGCAGTGCTGCATAATTCATGTATCTATATATGCAACAGATTACGAATCAATTTTAAGCCTGGAACGCCTTGAACCCAAACAGCGTTATTTCAACATTCTCTAAAAACGAGGTTTATGCAGTACAACCCATTCCGCGTTATCGACAGGAAATCTGCACCGCCTGTAAAGAGCTGTATTAGAACTAGGGTATCGCAGTTTCGAGAATACTCCCAGAATTTCTGAAACATTTCCAGAATACTTTATCCGAAACCATGCCACCAACTGACATTTTAAATAAATACAAAATTACTTAGAAGAACTTGCCTTCGTTCTTATAATTGACCTGTGAGATCACCGACTTGTATTTTTGTCGGCACGCCCTTGTCAAACGCACAAGAAAAGATCTAATGGAAGCAAAAACTGAAATCTTACGAGAGAGATGTTTCAACAGCGCCAGTGATTCTAATGATAATACGCCGATTTCAATGGCTACAAATTTTGAAAATTGTACTTTTTCCGTTAGACGTTTATACGCGGGACTACTTAAAACAATGTTGTGTTACGAAATAAATACGCAGTTGCAGACACTTTTTTTCTCTTGCTGTTAATTTCAAAAGAGCTCAATTAAAGTAAGAGACGGAGGCGATGGCGGATGCCTCGACAAGCTAACAAACAAGCGGCCATTAACATGCTCTATCTCTGGCGCCGTCCACTCGCTTGACGTGTTTCCTGAAGCGGGGAAACCCGAACACTGTAACGCACACCTGGCGATAGTAACAATCGATACCCGGGAGCTCGACAAGGAAACAATAAAACAGAGCCAGATAGCGCGCGCTAATAAGAGCTTATTTACACCCGCCTTCCGACCTCTTCAAGCCATTCTCAGTAGTGCCTTGTGTTCAGGCTGTTCACGGGTTGAATGAGCATTTCTGAATTCAACCTTTGAAAAAAAAAAAGTCACTGCCCCTACCTAAGCGGCATGTGCCCAGTCAAGTTGGTAACCACGGAGGTGGAAGTAGTTCCATATCTAAACGTTGCATTAAAAGTGTTAGGTAAACCTTGTTGGGAATACCGAAATTATTTCTTTCGTTTACTTTTTTTTTTTTTAGTACACATGAACTAACAAATTTGTAGAATATTTACTTTTTTATAATTTTACAGTTTCACTTGACCGACGCATGCATAAAGTGATGAGGCCCGTGGCAACGTTAATTTTACATATGGCGGAAGAATATGCAATGTGGATACAAGTAGATCTTAAGCAGGGCTTTCGAAAGTGCTCAGTTTACTGTGAACAGCCTATATAAATGTAGAAAGTTGTAACTTTATACAAATTTGCCAGCGCTTCGTTTCACTTTTAAATAATTTTCGATACTTTCAGAATAACATTCAGAAGTTCCTTTCAATTGTAAATGCTTCGTTTGCCCGTAATTTCGATTCAAGTTTTCCTGTAATGTTCACAGTTAAAATGGCTCACAGGTGGACCAAGTGTTGCCATTAAATCACACTGACTTGCACAAATATGAACTACAAATATCGCATTAATTAGACACGAAATTAAACAATTGTTTACATATTTTGATTACTATTAATTAATTTATTATTCTCCCCATTTTTTTTATTTTCGGCCAGACTACATAAATAATCACTTTATATTTTCTCTTTCCAAATATATGCATAATGTATCTTGGTCACAAAAACGTAATTATTGTACCATTGCCTATTTATTATAAAGTAAAAATAAGTGCATAACAGATTTGAAACTTTTTTTGGCTTCTGCTGGTTGCTAAATGCTGTGTAAGTTACCGGTAGGCCTGGTGTAAATAAAGATTTATCGAATTTAATTCTTCAGTTCTATTAAAACTATGACTAGTTGTAAAATTCGTACATATTTATAAACCATAAAAAAATAATCCATTACTAACTACAGTTTAACCATAGTTTATTCTACTCAAGTCATGGTGGAAAAATACTAAAATATGCAGAAAAGTAGATCTTAAACAGCGCTTTCAAAAGTGCCCACTTCATCGTGAACCTATACCGGATTTTATCCGTTTTGTAAGTAACCAAATGGGTTCCTTGTATTTTTTTATGAAATAATATTTTCCTATAATATTTCGATTTGTTTTAAGTATTAGAACTTAAGTAACAATAAAGCATAAGCAATAAACACTGTGCTTCGCACTAGTGTAAAAATATTAAAAAAAGTCAATAATATTTTGTCGAAAAATAAATTTAGCAAAACATTGGATTAATAGTTATGCCAAGTTTATTTTAATGTGACAAAAGAATAAAAATCTCCATTTGATGGCACCTATATTTATTCCTCCTTTAAATTAACTTTATTTTGATATGAAATAATTGTGTTTACGAAACATTAGTAGTAGTTATAAAACGGGGGTTCTGCGCCACCTGGCATCCTGGCGGGGATCTGAGATTCATGGCGGCCATATTGGATAAGGTCACTCCGAAACCTCCTGCTCTGTCATTCCTCGTCAGCAGTGGCCATCTTTGATTTACCTTTTTTTTCCTCCTAATCTATCATTCCTTCCAGCCTCTTCATGCTCTTGCATTCCGATTCATTTTTCTCGCACTCTGACATTCCTTCCTGTCGTTCTCTCTCCCATGCCTATTCTCTCGTCCATTCAATCCCTTTAGGGGTTTTCTCATATTCCTCCTGGTCTTTTATTTTCTCTCTTGTCTCCCACCACTTTCCACTGACTCGTACTTTTCGTGTCCTCCATCACCGTCGTCTGCTGTAGCCGGCCATCTTTAATTCCCGCATCTGCAACAAGTTGTTTGCTGTAGGCAGCCATCTTTGATTACCGTGCACCCACCACCAGAGTGTGCTAAGTTCTTGGTTTTCATGTCCTCATGTCCACAAGAGTGTGTGAAGTTCTATGGTGCGTAGCTAGGAGCATTGGTACCGATGCGGCCATTTTGTGTATGTTGGTTCACTCGTCACCCGCAGGGACGCGCTAGCATCGGGGAGTGTAGTTCAAAC
>NQII01002411.1:0-15693 GCA_002778355.1 Clitarchus hookeri | reverse complement strand
TGGGTTGATAAACAGTGATTGGTCACTTCTTCACTTTGTAATAAGTATTCATAGACTTCATGCCTCATTCTTATCAAAACGTTATATGTTGCTGGTCTACAGTGATTCCCTAGTCCCGTCCCGCTCGAGTGAGCGAAGGCGTCTGTAAAGGCCAGAGTAGTAGCCCGAGGAGCGCGCGGAGATTTACAAAGGCGTGCCGCTAACTCAGCGATAAGTTTGTCGGGAATCGTGCCGCCTTCTGCCATTGGAGGGATTGAATGTCCGGGATTATCGCCGCAAGAATGATCTGGTAATCGCACCCGCCTCTCCAAGCATGACTCGGGGCGCGGGAACCTTCTGGATTGGGCCAGCGAAATTATTTAAGCCGTGACGGACCTCCAAGACGACAGTCTAGAGTTTGGAGGATTGTGCGCGACCTTAAAAGACAGGTGTTCGAAGACAGCGAAGCGAGGAGCCAGCGAAACAAGGAGTGGCGCCGAGAGCGACCAACGGGAATGAAGTCTGCGGACTGAGAGTATCGTTACAGTGGGCAGTGAGGCTCACGCGCAGGACTATTGAACTGGATGCGTGAGTGACAGACATCTGGATAGATGGCAATAAGACAGATTGAATATGTGTAAATAATGAGTGTAAATTAAATGACTAGCCAATATAGACACATTGATAAGGACTTCTATTATAATTGAGACATACATTAAATATTGCGCTCGCCGATAATAACAATAATAATAAATATAAGGTAGTTTAATGTTGTATATAATAGCTGTGTGAATAATTTAAAAATCAAATTTAGTTATTTTATTTTAATCAAGAGCTCCATCCCTCACGAACTCTACGTCCCTGGCGTCTTGTAATAATTTATTGTTGTTAGGTCTGTAAATAACCAGAAGAAAACAAACAATATTTCTGTATAAATTATTTTATTTAAATATGTGAAACCTTGGTCCACATGAAATAAGTGTTACGTACGAGCATAATCACATGTACGAACATACACAACACGCAGTATTAAAAAGAGGGGAATTTGATGGAGGGAAGTTGAAAAAAAATAAACGAGATTTAGATGAACATGGATACTGTCGCAATAAGTTTGAGACTTATCCCCCTTTTGCAAACAAGAAATCGGCGCTCTTATGTGAATCTTGCATCCGGCGCAAGTGCATACAGTAAGATGAAAAATAAACTAATAACGCTTTCAAAGAGTGCTCACGTTAACTGAATGAGCCCGTCAAAAGCACGCGCCAGCCGGCTCATGAGTCTTTNATAACGCTTTCAAAGAGTGCTCACGTTAACTGAATGAGCCCGTCAAAAGCACGCGCCAGCCGGCTCATGAGTCTTTCTTCTGACGTGCCGCTGGGCTGAGGGATCAATTATGTTACAAGGACGCGCGTGGTTCCGGATCACATAAACACTACCATAAGAGAGTCTAAAAAAAAAGGAGACTAAGTGGAATCCCTAGTAAAACATTTTTAACGCCTAAAGGTCACGTCTGGCCATAAGGAANTAAAAAAAAAGGAGACTAAGTGGAATCCCTAGTAAAACATTTTTAACGCCTAAAGGTCACGTCTGGCCATAAGGAAGAATTGCGACGGACTCTTCTAACGCAGTGATATGTATTCTCGGGTAGCTGAATTTATCGCAAGTTAGATCAGTAATAGTAGGTTATTATTACACACGATGAAAACCAATCGATTCAATTACAGATACCACTTCGTAATTTTTCCATTCCCCTTATGGTACCTGCACAGGGAAGCCCTAAAATTGCTGTTTATACCAGTTTTCACTCATTTCTTTCTTCTTTGAATATATTCAATAGGAATTAAAGTAAAAAAGTGGCAGCTGTGGCTGATACATTTTTGTTTTCCTTTCCTGGAAGAGAATTTTATTCCCAGACCAATACTGTGGGGCCGCGGTGGTGTAGTGGTCAGGCTACTCGCCTCCCACCTAAGCGAACCGGGCGGGGTCGCTCCCGGATTTCCACATTTGGGAATCGTGCTGGACGATGCCGCTGGTCAGCGGGTTTTCTCGGGGATCTCCCGTTTCCCCCACCCCAGCATTCCGGCGCTGCCCCATACTCCCCTCAACTCACCCTCATCGACTCCTCAAGGCCTCGATGTTAAGAGCCACCCAAATCTCTCCACTCCAGTCTCTCCAGGCCATTATTGAGCGAGATACGCATATACGCGCAAACACAGATTTTACCGAAAATAATTTACTACGGAGTGTCCTTTAAGTGCGAAACACTGCTTACGTAGGGGGGGGTGATGCAAGTAGGAACTGCATACTAAGGGTACCCGTCACTTGGCCTAAGATTAGGTGCCTAGGCTTAATATTTTTAGGCCAACTGACGTCAGACCCAATAAATTTAGGCGAAGTGACTTTTGAAACTATCATAGAGCAAATGTTTTAGACCAAGTGACGCGTACTCCAAACCAGCTGCATGCAGTGTTTCGTAAAGGTTCTTCCCGTCGCCGCTTTTTAAGCATTCCAATTCCCATATGCACCCAATAAAAGTAATGCATCGCTATACATGCGCACCGACCGAAGGTACGGCATCTAGACCACGTCAACAACATTCCAGGTCAATGGACAACAGAAACAGCGCGATGGGACAAGCGTCACGATACTACCATGCCAGTAGCAGCGTTTTCACCGACAACGAAAGAAAGTTCTTGTGAAATAAAGGAACGAGCGAGCCGTGAAACATTCTCTGGTGGAAAAAAAACTTCCAACAGAACACCATCAGGTAGGTANAAATAAAGGAACGAGCGAGCCGTGAAACATTCTCTGGTGGAAAAAAAACTTCCAACAGAACACCATCAGGTAGGTAGGTACTTTAGAGAAAATAATACTTCCAGCGAGATAGGTTAGATCCTGGATGATTTATTCCCTTTTGACTTGNAGGTAGGTACTTTAGAGAAAATAATACTTCCAGCGAGATAGGTTAGATCCTGGATGATTTATTCCCTTTTGACTTGAAAATTTTCAGTATGTCAGGAATTATCATTCTATGTTTTGAGGATATATTGTTGTTTTGTGACGTCAATGTCTAGAGTAATCATTTCTCAGGAGAGCATTGTTTTGCAGTACCAAGTTTCAATGCAGGGCCCTTGAGTAGTTTTGTGCGTATCTGACCCGTATATTTTGAGATACAGCGCTTTGAAAAAGCCGTTTTTAGCCATTTTGGAGTGCTCAGAAATGGTATTTCTAATGTGCGTGGCTATTGGACACACGTTTAATAATTTCGTAGAAAAACGAGTAGGCCCTATTTCAAACACCCCGCAACACATTTCAAGCGCCTAGACGGGAGTAAAAGTTCTTCACAAAAATCTTTCCTGTCGCTATTTGTTTACACTGTTATTGAAAATTAGCATAATCTAAATAATATTATAAAATAACACCAGAAAAAATATTGTGAATTTCGGATTTGCATGCATCACACTGCTAAGTAATTTTTTTTGTGGCAATATTACTTTGACAGCGCGATATTATGTAAATGGGAATTTCAGAATGCCAAATCAATTTAGAAAATGACTTTTCGCTGCGTTTTTACATAATTGTAGAGAATTTAACCCTTAATATTGTGTCAAACAAATTTCTTTCAGAAATTAATTGACCACGGCATTTGATTTTATTTAAAGTATTTCCTAAAAACATGAGAACGCAATGAAACAATTTCTTTTAAATCAAATCAAGACACTATTCCCGTGATTACAGTTTAATGGCTACTTTTAATTTTAATTTTATTGTAAAACTTAAAAAAACTACGGGCGAACAACATAATGAATGTCCATGGAATTTATTTGTGATATTCTGGCGACTTCTAGGGTCAATTCAGACTGTAACCAAACATGTTTGTTATACAAAATATTTGAAATCTGTATGGCAAAAAATATAAACTTAAAATATCCATAGTTACCTTCATGGTTATAAACAATAATTTTTACAGATTTGTGTGTTTCAATTAGCTTACTATTCGAAATAATATAAAAATATAATATAAACAAGAATGGCAGAAAATATTTTTGCCCTTAAACTAAACACTCTCGCATTGGTGAGGTTACGAGTTCGACGCTTCTGGTCGACTGCGTCAGGGGCTAGATTTTCCAAGTGATGTAATCAGAAATACAATCGTTAATTACCCTATATAGAACTTTCCGTGCCTATCATTTTTTTTTTAAGCGTTGACTATCTCCCCCGCCCCAGTTCCATTAGCAGCATACTGATAAAACACCTTTTCGAGTCCTCTTGAAGGAATGGGCTTCGAAGTGCGGTAAAAACGGAATGCTAAGACGGTTCGCACAACCAGCGGTCGAGAAAACTGCATAGCAAAGCAGGTAACGTGCTCGTAGCGGATTTCTATGGAAGCTCAGGCAGGGCATGCGAGAAAACAAAACGTGCAGTGGGTGGCCCGGCCCACCAGCGCCGTATTTACACTTCGCGCGCGTTTTGCCTACGTCTGGTTTTCGCAATAGTCCTGCCGTCAGCTGGCGGCTGAACGTTGCACGCACATGCTGCAAAGCGATTTGAAACTACCTTGCGTTTTTTTTTTTTTACGTGAATACGTCTTTAAATTTGCAACCATAGTGGGCAATCCAGAAAATCTAATGACACTAAAATCGAGGGATACAGCATTGTAGTTCAGAATCTATCGTATACATCTGATATTCAATTACACCACTCGATTACCAAAGGATCAAAGAATGTGTTACGTTGAGTGGGGGCACCGCCATTTTGAGTTTCGTTTCGCCGCGTCTCATAATTTCCGCGTAGCTTACCTTTTGACGCGGAGTAGCTACGACGCTCGTTCAAGTTTTAATCGACAGCTCTCGTCGATATCAATCGATTAAGAGTATAAAACATTTGTGTGGCGTGGTTATGGTAAAATTGTATTGAGCTTAAAGTAAAAAAAAAATTGAAAAATTAACACAATGTCGGCCTATACTCGTCAAAAAGCCAAGTCGAAATACAAAAATCGTATACGGTTGGAAAAGAGCATCTCAAGAGCAATCCAGTGATACCCGTGAAACCCCATATGATCGAGTGAAGCGGTGCCGGGAACGTAAAAACGTAGACGTATTCACGCAAAACAAACGGCCGTGTCCCCGACACAGCCACAACCAATTTTTTTTTTCTTTTGAGGGAGGCGGGATTGTAGACCACTGTCAAACGGTAGTTTAGACGGAAACGCGTAGGAAAATCAGCCCAAGAATAATGTTCAAAAACCACTCTGCAAACGTTCTTACGATATACGAGCAGAAGTACAGCTGGCCCACATTAGTAGTAGGATGTGTGCATACGACAGTCCTTGGTGTTTTAAGGCGAAAGCGAGAGGGCACGAGGATATGTCTACCATAATCATTCAAAGTTTCCCCTAAATTAAATAACTTGAAATGCCATAACTGTTCGTGTCGATTCACGCCCTAGGAAGCGACATCGTCGAGTCATTTTCTTAGGTCACGTCGCACAAAAATCATCACGACGTATATTGACTTGGAGATTTGAGACACTATCCAGTTTAATTACAGTATACTTCCAGTGTGATATTAAAATGTTACGTACGACAGTTGTGTTGAACAATCGTGAACAGTGCATTCCGCTGTCATTACAATTTGTTACCAAAGTCGTACTTGGACGACGCAAAGTTATATAACTATATACCGTTTTAGAAAGTTTTCTCATACATCTGATTTGCATTTAAAATGCACGCGGATGCCTTTTACCGAGGCGATTTGATAGTTTTTATTAAATGAAGACAACCACAAAAAAAATTCCAGTATTTTCTGTGTGTGCAAATTAATCCAGTATAATTCCAGTATTTCCAGTATCAACAGACACACTGGTCATACATGGATTGTTAAAGAACGACCTCCTTGGTTTAAGGCGTGGACGCCAATGACTTTCTGTTCTCAAAATGTTGCAAAAACTGTCACGTTTCAAACAGGTTATCGAACGCCCTACACCAGGGCTGTTCACTAAATTTTACCATCGGGCCACTTACAAATCATTACAATGCTTGACGGGCGACACTCGCGTATTACAAATTAACTTATGCATTACGTGAAGATGTAAGAGATTAGTGAAGTGAGTGAAGAGATTTGGGCGGCTCNTTTTTTTTTTTTGACGTGAATACGTCTTTAAATTTGCAACCATAGTGGGCAATCCAGAAAATCTAATGACACTAAAATCGAGGGATACAGCATTGTAGTTCAGAATCTATCGTATACATCTGATATTCAATTACACCACTCGATTACCAAAGGATCAAAGAATGTGTTACGTTGAGTGGGGGCACCGCCATTTTGAGTTTCGTTTCGCCGCGTCTCATAATTTCCGCGTAGCTTACCTTTTGACGCGGAGTAGCTACGACGCTCGTTCAAGTTTTAATCNTTCGCCGCGTCTCATAATTTCCGCGTAGCTTACCTTTTGACGCGGAGTAGCTACGACGCTCGTTCAAGTTTTAATCGACAGCTCTCGTCGATATCAATCGATTAAGAGTATAAAACATTTGTGTGGCGTGGTTATGGTAAAATTGTATTGAGCTTAAAGTAAAAAAAAAATTGAAAAATTAACACAATGTCGGCCTATACTCGTCAAAAAGCCAAGTCGAAATACAAAAATCGTATACGGTTGGAAAAGAGCATCTCAAGAGCAATCCAGTGATACCCGTGAAACCCCATATGATCGAGTGAAGCGGTGCCGGGAACGTAAAAACGTAGACGTATTCACGCAAAACAAACGGCCGTGTCCCCGACACAGCCACAACCAATTTTTTTTTTCTTTTGAGGGAGGCGGGATTGTAGACCACTGTCAAACGGTAGTTTAGACGGAAACGCGTAGGAAAATCAGCCCAAGAATAATGTTCAAAAACCACTCTGCAAACGTTCTTACGATATACGAGCAGAAGTACAGCTGGCCCACATTAGTAGTAGGATGTGTGCATACGACAGTCCTTGGTGTTTTAAGGCGAAAGCGAGAGGGCACGAGGATATGTCTACCATAATCATTCAAAGTTTCCCCTAAATTAAATAACTTGAAATGCCATAACTGTTCGTGTCGATTCACGCCCTAGGAAGCGACATCGTCGAGTCATTTTCTTAGGTCACGTCGCACAAAAATCATCACGACGTATATTGACTTGGAGATTTGAGACACTATCCAGTTTAATTACAGTATACTTCCAGTGTGATATTAAAATGTTACGTACGACAGTTGTGTTGAACAATCGTGAACAGTGCATTCTGCTGTTATTACAATTTGTTACCAAAGCCGTACTTGGACGACGCAACATTATATAACTATATACCGTTTTAGAAAGTTTTCTCATACATCTGATTTGCATTTAAAATGCACGCGGATGCCTTTTACCGAGGCGATTTGATAGTTTTTATTTAATAAAGACAACTACAAAAGAAATTCCAGTATTTTCTGTGTGCACAAATTAATCCAGTATAATTCCAGTATTTCCAGTACCAACAGACACACTGGTCATACATGGAAACAATTTCTTGCTGGAGGAACCAAATTCCGCACCTGCGGTTACTGAAACTGTTCTCAAAATGTTGCAAAAACTGCCACGCTTCAAACAGGTTATCGAACGCTCTACACCAGGGCTGTCCACTAAATTTTACCAACGGGCCACTTACAAATCATTACAATGCTTGACGGGCGACACTCGCGTATTACAAATTAACTTATGCATTACGTGAAGATGTAAGAGATTAGTGAAGTGAGTGAAGAGATTTGGGCGGCTCTTAAAAACGATGTGTTGAGAGCCGATGAGGGCGATCGAGGTATGGAGCAGCGCAGGGAATGAAAGGGCGGGGGAAACGGGAGATCCCCGAGAAAACCCGCCGACCAGCGGCATCGTCGGGCACGATTCCCGCATGCGAAAATCCACGAGCGACCCGGCCGGGAATTGAGCCCGGTTCGCCTTGGTGGGAGGCGAGCAGACTAACCGCTCAGCCACCGCGGCCCCGTGTAAGAAATTAATTAATATATAACTTTATTATAAGTATAACGCTAGTGATAGTTACAGAAAAAGTATGTAATTGTATGCAAATCATATATTTAAAAAATAATTTCTGATCAAATATTTTGTCGGTGGGCCAGTAAGTCGGGCGAGCCGCCAATTGAACAGCCCTGCTCTGCGCTCTATTAAAGTTAAGAGTTCCAGAAAACGTTTATAACAAATGCTCGTTTCTCGTGAAAACAAACAGTCCTCAGGCGTCAGTATCGTCGCATACGTAGTAAAAATATTTCTCGTAAACTTCCTAAACTGTAATGAAAGTTTTTAACCTACACAGTGTATGGAAATAATACTACACGTCGGGCTGAAAATATGGGGATGTTTAGCATCGCTACTATACAAAGTTGGGGGACTTCCCTACGCATTTGACTGTTTCCTGAGCGACTGTAGGAACGTTACCATGCATGTATGGACAAATAATTTACCATTCGCGCTCTGCCACTTACGTACACGCTTGATATGGTAAATTTACAAATAATTTCTTAGAGTGCACGAACAAAGCAATAACGTCCCTTTCTTAGATTAGCCGGCGCGTTGGCTATCGAACTGTCGTTGCTCACAATCTTACGAGCGATTTCCACCACCTAACTTCGCGTGTTGGTGAATGCTTGTACATGCTACCCGGCTGCAAATTCAGGGATGTTCTGCCCTTGTTTTTGTTGTTCCACATTACTGTAAATTTACCTTGGTAACATGTGTTCTATCGCTTCTATCTAACTAGACAGTACGTTCTGGAATATTCTGATCATTCTCTTCTAACTGGAATGGATAATCTCTAAATAGTATAAAACAAAGTCGCTTATCCGCGTCTCTCTGTGTATTCGCTTAGTACATCTAAACTACGTGATGGATTTTGATGCGGTTTTCAACATAATTTAGACAATTTCTTGAGGAAGGTTTTGGTTTATAATAAATTTATATTTCATGTAAGGATAGTAGAAAAATGTCGAACTGTTTGTAATCAAGTCGTTAAAAACCCCGCTTTTAGGGCGCCTACATGGCTTGCGCTGACGAAACCATAAGAGATGCATCAAATTAATGTACTACAGAATTGTAGCTCTCAAAAAGGTCTACAGAAAAGTCCGCGATAGCATATGTTTACCTTTTAAGGATGACCCACAGTACCCATTTTTGTCTTTCATAGTATCGCTGTAAAAACTAAATTGTTGCCGGGTGAAGCCGGACCGGTTCGATAGTGGGATGCTGCGTGAATTTTTTTCTGTGCAGTACGCCTATTCTGAGATGATACAAGCCTTCGCGAGGGGCGGAAAGCTAATGCACGATTTAATTACTGAAATGGTTAAAACCAAAGTTGGGTATGGGAACACCGTAGAACGTCCAATATAAATATCACCATGTTTTAAAGGGTTAGAGGCTTCACCGTACACTCTCTGTGGCTAAATCCCTCGCAAATTACATCTGCAGCATTGAAATATCACACGCGGCAGAAGCCAATTGATTTCACTTCGGAAACCACTTTTGCAATTTTCTCCTTCCTTGTAAATCAACTGCTAAGGCAAGCTCTATATAGGTTTCAGTAAATTTTCACCAATTATTTTCTTTGCGAGTTTCTCTAATAGGACGAAAGTAAAAAATGATTAACCCTATTTGAAATTATTTTTACCTCGTCTGAGAAAAATTCTATATTCCTATAACGTGAATTATATGAGACACGTATAATATGCGCAATCGCAGATTCCATAACAAGTGGCTACCAGAAGAAGCCCCAAGAACACACACAGAACAAATATTACAAATTTAAACTTAAGGCAAAAGTATGTGTGTTTACGGGGTTAATAAACTTAGAATTTCATGGTTTTCATATCTATAGTGATACTTTCGGTAAACGGAATTCTTGGATGTAATTCCAGACAAGAATTTTTTCCCCTCTCCCNTATCTATAGTGATACTTTCGGTAAACGGAATTCTTGGATGTAATTCCAGACAAGAATTTTTTCCCCTCTCCCCACCCCTCTTAAAATATAGGACGAGCGCTTGCCATCCAGATCTCTAGGATTAAGTCTCGCACATTCTCAACTACGTGCCTTCTTAGGGGAGAAAACGGGTGTTCCCTGGTGTAGTTATTTCTAAGGAATTCGCGCCAATTGCGAGGTAAGCTTGCAGCCATGCAAATGAATGAGAAATCAATATTAAATAAATACTTCGAAGTGCGTCAATTTTAAAGACAAGTGTTTCAAACAAAAATTATTCTTGGTNCGTCTTCTGGAACATTTTCCTACGATACCGGTGCGGAGCGCCCCTTGGTGGCGTCATGGCTGGCAGGCGTCACGTTGTCATGGAGACGCGCAGGGGAGGGAAGGGGCAGCAGGTGAGGCTTCGAAGCGGCACGCTAGCGCGCCACGCAGCATTTGCACTCGTGCAGGCAACAGCAGCGATGTGGTCAGTTGAGCGGGTCTCATAGCACCAAAGGTAAGCAATTTCCACGACCCTCATGTAGAAACAGCAAACCGAGGTGAACTTAGGCTAATGTTTTATGTGCGTAGGCCGTCACAATGTTGGATATTTCATTTCACGGACTTCCAAAAACATTTTAAAGCTTTTCTTTAATTCAGCATCCAAAAAAAAAACATGTAATTAAACAAATTAGCCAATATATTAAAACAGTTAAGATAGCTCTAACTAAAAATGGCCGCCACTTTTGTTGCAGGCGACTTCCCTTCCTAAACGTTGACAATGGGCGTGGACGTGATGTATGGCATGTTTGGTGTTTTACTCATAAAGGGTAGTTTTTTTCCCCCTTAGTGTTTCGACTATAGCCACATTTACATGTTTTTGTTCCAGCGATTACTGCAGCCTTACGCACTGCAAGAAACCATCGTGCTTGCGAGGACTTTGCGGAAACTCGCTCCCTATTGGCTAATGCGCTCTTCTCTGTTCCTCTTTCGACCTTCTTCTCCCCCGATCTGGCTTCGCCCCCGCCCCGACCGGGACTTCTCAATATGTTCCTGTTCTGAACAACCGCGCCGCAAGCAGCAGTGTTTCACTGACGTGTTGGTTAGACTATGCAGAACTGACCATTTCGTCATTAATCGGTGAAAACTGCCAAAACATATATAGAGTTTGTCTCAGCCGGATGATTTACAGAAGGAAGGGGGAAATAGAAAGTGATGTCCGAATTTCCTCACGTGGGAAACGTGGCTGACGTTGCAGCTGGCCGGTGACGTTTTCTAGCGGAACTTCTGTTCACACCACTCTTGCATTCCGTCGCTGCTACATCCTACGGTCTCATTCCATATCACACGACAGAGATGGACACCCGAGGATGATGATAATAATAATAACGGCAATGGTGGTGGTGGTATAGGCTGTTCAAGGTAAAGTGAGCACTTTTGAGGCCCAAGTCACTTTTCCTTTCAGCCATTTTGTATCATTTAACCACCTTTTTTAAAATAACTACTAGTATGTAAGCAATAAACACAGTGTGTATATTCCATCGCAATCTAAAGTTAACGTCTAATACAAAAATTAAATATATTTATTGGCTATTATTCCATAAAAGAGGGCTTTCAAAAGTGTTCACTTTACCGTGAATAGTTTATAGTGGTAGCAGTTAGTGGTGGTGGTAGAAGGAAGATCAGTAGCAGTAGAAGCATTGGTAGCAGCAGTAGTCGGAGATGTAGAAATATTACGAGTTTATGTAGCGATAACAGCACAAGCAGCAACAATGGGAGTAATAGCTAATTTCATTAAAAAATTAAAATAAAATACATTGTGTATACAGTAATGTGTATTTCACTCTTGCTATGTGCAACAAAGTAATGATCCACGTAGGTGGGCGTGCACGAGCGTACTCTGTGCTCGTGACGCGAGGATATTCCAGTCACGTTTTATTAGGGGCATGAGAAACACTGAGGTAGGTCACGGCTTGGAAGTTGGGGGTTTTGGTTAGTTCCCCCCCCCTTCCCATTTCTGTTACTTATCCACCATTGTTGTCTGTTTCAGTTTTTCAGCTGGAGTTCCCCATACATCCTGGCTGGCAGAAGGGTGTACGACACAATGGCGTGCCTAATGTTTGCACCATGTTCCTTGTTTGTTTGTTTGTTTGGATAACACTGTCATGCAATAAAAACCTTTATAAATCAAATCAAATCATGGCTTGGAAGTTTTCCTGCGGTGGCCACGAGGCCACTTGCCGGCAGAGAAGAAGCGCGAGTGTTATCTTCACACAAACAAACACTGGAACTTACACAAGACCGTGGAAGGAATGCGAGAGACGGCTGTGTTGTAATGGGCGAAGCAGTTAGTTACTCGAATGGGCTTCTTCAATGGCGCCACACGCCTTACTGACCGTCCTCCCCAATACGCTTTACCTGAACGTTTCCCAATGCCCACGATACGAAGGCGAATACAAAACGGACAAAAAAAAAACGCGAAAAGTGAAAATCTACTTTAAAAATACAACTGAGGTAATTGAGATAACCGTTAAATTTTATATTTTTCCATAGCAATTTTAAAAATTCAAATTATTAATACTTCTATTTGGCTACAGTTCAAAAACAGTTCTTGAAATCACTAGAATAACTTATCGCGAAGAGACATCATGAGTGTTTTTTTTTCGTTCATTCATAATTTCATTTAAAATTTTACGATAATTAGTTAGATGTTCAAACAAGTGTCGGATATCAAAAGTTATTGATGGCTGCATGACGTTGCTACGAGTTTAATAAAAAAACCTAAGATGGAATCAAGCGCTGTTTTTTTTATTTCTGTTAACTAAATTTTATGTCAAAACCATTACAATTATGTTTAAAAATCTAGCTAAAAGTAATTTTTGCAACTTATTTGGTATTTTTAACAAATTACCGTTGATGCCAAAACCTTAAAACATTCTCGAAACAGAAAAAAAAAATTATATCCAAACACATGAAGTTTGACAAACAATACGTGACGCGGCCATTTTTATTATGTTATTTTATTGGGTTTATTAACACGCCGGCTTTTAACGCCTTGAACAAGTCATGAGAACTCAAAACAACAACTAGACTCATTCTGCACCTAAAAACCGCACCCACGCTAAGGCCTAACCGGGATTACAACCCGGAACGTCTTTATTTGGAATGACTTTGCGACTAACGGCGAAGAACGTGTGATACGTAACCGCAAAATTGAGAATTACCATAGAGACAAAGTTGTTTGCTAATTTTTGCCAAAACGCGGATAGGTCCAACCACTTGGTCAAGTGGTCAGAACACAAACGTTCCTGGTTCGATTCCCAGCCGTTTATGGACTTTTTTTTTTTTGGTGGCTGGTTGGTTTTGTCGCCAATGTACTCTCCCCACCCACTTCCAACAGCAATGCTTGCCTTTTGTCTGCTCCATCCTAGACGTCTCATTTAATTTCTCACTTCACGGCAAGACCATCATAATCAATTACTCTACGAAATATTTTTACAGGATGTTCACAGTAAGTGAGCACTTTTGAGGCCCTGGTAACTTTTTTTCCTTTCAGCCATTGTTTATCATTTAACCACCTTTTTAAAATAAATATTGTCATGTAAGTAATAAACACAGTGTGTATATCCCAACGCACTCTGAAGTTAACGTCAAAGGTTAAAATAAAATATATTTATAGACTATTATTCGAAATGAGAGGACTTTCAAAAGTGCTCACTTTGCCGCGAATAGTCAATAATAATTGATTTTTTTGCACATCCATTTCAGTTAGCCTATAAAAATGATAACTTTCGTAGTTAAAACGGATGTGCATAAAATCAATTATTAAAAATATTTGTAAATATTATAACTATATTATTATGTACAATCATATTAATTATTATAATTGTCTACCTTTTTTATTTTTTATGTTTTCTGAGCATTCAGGATGGAAATACGCTTAACTTACGATTGAAAACAGACACCTTAGAAATTATTTTCGTAAACATTAAAATAAGCAAATTCTAGTAAAATATTGTTACGTGTCACTGCT
This sequence comes from Clitarchus hookeri, assembly GCA_002778355.1. Lineage (NCBI taxonomy): Eukaryota > Metazoa > Arthropoda > Insecta > Phasmatodea > Phasmatidae > Clitarchus > Clitarchus hookeri. The sequence goes on along the minus strand of NQII01002411.1, from coordinate 1,718 downwards.
TTGCGCCGCGCGAGCGAAGAACGTGTGGAGGAGAGCTTTTAATATAATACTCCGGCGGCGTTTACAAAGCAGGCGTTACAAAGGCCAGCAGATTGGAACTCCTGCATTGCAGGATCTGAGAGAATTTTCTGGTTTTGATCGTCCTCGCCTCTTTCGGCATGACTCAGGAGTGCGGGGAGTGTTTTAGGTCTTGCCTGCAATATTATTTAAGTGCGACGGCCCTTCCGAGCCGAGAGTTTCGGACTGCGTGACTTTGATCGATAGACGACGAGCCAGAAGAGCACGAGTGGCGATGGAAATGACCAGCAAGAGAATAATCTGCGACTGCGAGCATCGGTGGAATGAAGAGTGCAAACCGGCAGGCCGGGCTACTGGACTGGATGCGTGAGTGTAAGACACTTCAAACGATGGCAATGGACCGACTGAACATGTGTTAATGACGAGTGTGAGTTAATTGACTATAACCAGACGGAGACATTGAGAAGGACTTCAATTATAGTTGAGATAGACAAATATTGCACTCACTGCGAAATAAAAAGGGTAATGGCGGAGAGAGATAATTTAATGCTGTAAATACTAGCTGTGTGAATTAATTAAAATCACACTTAGTTCTTTTATTTTTATTAGACCCCCATCCCTCACGAACTCGGATACACCCTTCAAGCGTCTTGTAACAACATTTTACAGTTTTACAAAGAATATGCATTCATCTTTCATACGCAACATAAATCGTAATTTCCTAGCAATTTTGGTAGTGTATTAACGATTTTCTAATGAATTTCCTACCGGTGCAGTGCTTCATTTGAAGACACTTGTTACCTCAAACAGCTGAAGACTTCACCGACGACTGTGAAATTAAATGGAGGAGCAGCAAGGTTATGCAAAGGCGGGGGTGCGAAATATCCCAAATATAATGGCCGGCTGACCATTACACCAACGTCCCCTGGGGGCCGCGGTGGTGTAGTGGTCAGACTACCCGCCTGCCACCAAGGGGAACCGCGTTCGATTCCCGACGGGGTCACCCTCGGATTTTCGCATGTGGGGATCGTACCGGACGAATCCACTGGTCGGCGCATTTTCTCGGGGATCTTCCGTTTCCACCGTCCTTACATTCCGGCGCTGCTCCACACTCAACTCGCTTCACGCTCATGGGCTCTCAAGACCTCAATGTTAAGAGCCGCCCAAATATCTTCTCTCTCTCACACACACACACATGTAGTGAAAAAAGAACAGTATATTTGTGTAGCAGTAGCTTTTTAAAGTTATATATCTATACAATAAAAACATTCCCTTCGTATTATCTAGCTGCATTCCTATTTTTTGTAGTCGTCCACTACAAGATACACTAGCGACGATTCCGACGGACGTTAACTGTAATCAGACCATTGTGTAGAGTCACATGAGAGTCACATGAGAGATAGGAAGAATGGAATTTTTTTCCTCTGTTTGAGTACAGTGTATATTCGAGCTATCGACCTCTCGTTCCTCCTACTTCACGATACATTTGCTAGTAATGGTTGTCAAACATTTGAGAAAAAAAATCTAAATTGTAAATACGCTGTTGTCTTTTTACCCATTTTTTGCCTACTTTTGGAAACTAAATCAATACGTACATTATTTTCAAGCAAATAATATACGTGCTCCTACTCGTTACTTCAAAGCAGTTCCACGTTCACCTCGTCCAAACGCCTTTGGTGTAACAGTGCGGCATAAAACAG
>NQII01002410.1:297924-338719 GCA_002778355.1 Clitarchus hookeri | reverse complement strand
AAAGCGACCTGAACCCCAGACAAGCCCGCGGGCGTGTAGAATATAAGGCCTTGCGCCGCAGACGAACGCCAGTTGTTCCCCAGTTCCGGCAGCTCGCTCCACCACCCCGTGTGCTCTCTACTGATACCAACGTCTTCGCGACCTTCCAGAAGCTCTTGCAGATCCACCAGCTACCCCCGAAGAAGTTTTCAAACCTCTTGAACTTCCAAACACCCTTCTGGTAGTGGCCCCGACGTCCCTTCTAGACAACGGCATAGGGACAGTTGTAATACCTACCTAGTCGCTTTTGCTTTGTTCACGTCAGACCCAGGTCCCCTTCACCTGGTTTCCATTGTTTACTTCCGGTCAGTTCTTGGTTAGCTAGGAGGTAGTGCGGGCCACTGTGTTTATTCTTCACGTAATAAATAAATTTTCTCTCAAAACTCTGCGTACTAGTTTCTAAGGGTGATTGATTTTATCCTCTGTAGGCGTTAACCCGTCAGGGTAAAGCAGGAGATCACATCTTTGACAAACCCATTTTCGAACTTAATGTAGGACTGCGGGCTCCCTTAACCGGGCGCTTGTACATCATAAACACGCTCAGTTGACGGCTACCCGTACTGTGCACCTGGTGCGCAGCAAGGTAGAGCCACAACTACTAGCAACACAATCCACAAGGCGGATAGTCAGCCAGCCCAGCCTTCATTCCGTCCACCAAGCTGAACTGTCGCCGAAGGGAGTGCTAGACTGGTTCTGGAGGTTTGCCCAACCTATCCAACCACCACACCTCGTGTCGCCAGTTGGAGTAAACGGGTACGGCTCTGGGTTAGCTTAGCTTCGGGGTACCTTCAGAACCTTGATGCCGGACGGCAGCGAGCTCGCGCTGCACCACCTTCCGTATGAGTGGATGAGTCCAGCAGAGCCAAAGAGGTAGGATTCTCTCTGCCTCAGACGGCAACCCAGGCCACGTCCACCCAGGACGACGTCACCATCCACCAGGCCTCGAGGCCGGGCGGCGGAGAGACCGACACTGCACAGCCTTCTCTACGGGAGGATCAGCCCAACAGTGCTGGGGGGGGGGAAACAGTTGAATCCCTGCCTCCAATGGCGACCCAAACACCGTCCCTCCAGGAGGAGGGGGCAACCTGTCGTGCCTCTGTGCCTGGTGGCCCCGAACTGGTGTCCGCCTGTAAATTGGCTTTTTTCCAGGTGAAATCTGTTATGTGATTGTAAATAACCATAATCTTCAGCTGATTCGTGTGAGCAGCATGCTTATTACTTAAAAAACGAAGGGACGTGAGCATGACAGCTATCCTCCCCAGAGGGTAGAACCCATTAGTGGGCTTCTCGTCCGTTCCAGCCGGTGTGCTAGAGAGATACAGCTCTACACCACGCCGAGAGCGAAAGTGACACGCCACTCATCAGAGCCCAAAGCAGTGTACCGAAGAGAAGCACTACAGAAGCCAACCCAGACTTTTTTGAGTCACAGTTCTGCATGACTTCGCCTCATCTTGACGTGTCATCACGTCACCCCAGGTGGGGTTTGAACCCTGAACGACTTGCTATCAGAACCTAAAAGCACGCCCCTACGCAAGGGGCACCCACGGACACGGCAGCCAAAATTGTTTTCACCTTTATGTCAGACATTACTCCACCACCCTACGTGTAATAGAAGTCGGCCCAGCGCTGCGCCTGAGCTCGTGCAGCCGACACAACCCCGCGTGGCAGGGAAGGCTGCTTCCAGACTTCCTCGAGAGATGGCGACCCTCGCCCCTAAGGGAGGAGCTCAAGCACAAAGATATCTGACCAGCCAAAGGGAGGAGAAGACCGGCAGCTGGTCGTCCATATATACAAGCTCATGGCCCAGAAACGTCAGTTGATTCTCAGCAGCTCGCTCCACCACCTTGTGTGCTGGAGCTCTCTGCTACTACCGCCTTCCTCACGAAGGACCACCGCTATTCAGGAGATCTTCCAGGCCGTCAACCCCCAAAGAAGTCTTCATTCCCCTTAACACTCACTACTCCTGTGGTAGTGACACCCGAATCCCTTCTGGTCACAGCATTAGAGTTAGTTAGGGTCAGTTAGTATTATAGCTACCTAGCCGTATCTGCTCTTGTCTAGTTTACACAGGTCCCCTTCACGTGGTATTACCGTAGTTTACTTATGTTTCAGTTCATTTTAGTTAGGAGTTAGTACGGGCCACCGTATCTATTCCTCACAGGAATAAACACGTTATCTTACCTAACCTCTGAGTATTTATTTCTTGAGTGATTGTGACTTTAATCCCAAGTAGATGTCAGCCCACCAAGGAAAAGCATAATACAGCGTTATTTGAAACCCTCAAGTGGTTACGGCAGCAAGATAACTAGGTTTACAGTATATATTGCTGAAGACAAGTGTTACGGCAAGCATGTGGCGAGATAGTGAGAGTTGCAGATGAATCTCCAAAGAGTACTGCACCTGAACTGACTTGTCTGGTGGGCGTGGGAAGGAATAAATAACCTCGAGATATGTGGCGAGCAAGGGGTGGCTGGAGCAGGCCTCATGAAAGGGAAACCACCCCTGATGCGTGGCGAGCATGTGCGTCCGGTTCCTGCCGGCCAGGGCATGGCAAGCGAGGGGGTGGGTCCACCCACTGGACTGGAGCATGGCGTCGTGCAGATTGCCGGTCTCTCAAGCGGCATGGGGCCTCACTTGTCTTGCAGATGGGAACGATATAGAGGTGTAATGTGCAGCAGCGCTCGGCACTACAGTACACTAGGGGGAGCAGCAGTGGCTGAGGCTAGAGTATGTATCAGACAGCGCTCGTGGCACGTCATACTGTGGAACCGCATTTTAACAACTGAATATGGCGAGATAAATTACTGCTTTAACAACTTATTGTCACAACTGAAAATTACTGTGTAGCATCATTTCATACATTGTTGTCACACATTCACCTTCTGAACAGCCTGTGTTTTCTGGGTGCCATTGTGCACACAGAAGCGGACTAGATAATGGTGAAATACGGTATAGCACATTTGATAATAGCATTATCCCCATGTGATCATCATTCTTTTTAAAGTATTAGTTACAATAACTGATAATCATGGACTATTAAGGAAAACCCTCCTCCCCATCTCCTCCCCTCCCATTTCACCCATCTGTAAATGCATGCTATGAACACAGAAAGTAAACACAAATTATATCTGCCTGAACTACCTGAATGATACTGCTTCCATACCTGCACTCACCATGTAATTGGAGACACATTCATTCCCCAAAAACAGTCATTGAAATTCTTTTGATCTTGCTACAGACTTGGGACATATATTTGCAGACAAACAAGAAACAATTATACATGTTTCAGCTATAAGAAAAAGTGATACTATATTTACAGCATGCAAATACACAAAAAGACACTCGTTTTAATGAGTTTATTAACCATGTATTCACTATAGAACATAGGGGTGCGTTGAGAAATTTTTTTGCTGTAGGAAATGTGTTTTTATAGCCCATAGTAGTTATAACACAGTTCTGCTATATTACAATTTGTATGCTTAATAAAAAATATTTGTTAATATGTATTATACTGTAATGTCAAGTCCACTGGTATAAAGAAGTCGCGCTGATGATACAAATGTCTTATTTTCCGATAAGGGTGGGTTGTTTCCGGTTACTGGCCTCGATTCCACCAGTTCTTAGCTTTGAGAACCAGAACAGAGAACCAAAATTATGTTCACTGTTCCTTCATTTTATATATAATAGCAACCAACAACGCTCCTGCCAAATTCCCATTACAGTAATAATTTATGTGTAAATTTATTCACTAGGAAAATAGCACACATTATGCAAACAATTCCCCAATAGTTCTTCCATCAGCTGTGAACTAAGATCGCTGTAGATTTCACAGTTATGGTGTGTGCAATGTCCACAAAATTTACCACAGTATCATCACTATTATCAATCCAGTTGACTAGTTGAGAGGTTGAGCACGAGAAAATGGCATCCATGTATACTGTTGATATGTCGTTCTACTGTAATTGCAGTTTGGTATAGCATCTATGGCATAAAGAAATACTCTGAGCGCTTTGATATTATGAATTATTACCGCAACTCACTTGTGGTGTTAGTTACAAAAAGTGTGTTACATTTTTGTAGATGAGATTACTTTTATTTTCTGAGATAAAAAAGAAATAATGTTTTCTGAATTGTAGCAGTACAGTCAATTTTCTATCTGCCGTTTTTCAGGGGACTGCCATAAAATATCTGTACACCCAGGATTTCTGTAGATGAGGAACTGACATGTACATAAATAAAATACAACTTCTAACCTTATTAATTTTTATNGTACATAAATAAAATACAACTTCTAACCTTATTAATTTTTATGTTGAGTATAATGAGAGCTTTACATTATTTGTGAAAAAATTTCACTAATAAACACAATAAAAATGGGAATTTTTTTAAAGTCATATTATTGTAAATAATATTGATGCGTGATGGCTAGTGTCTCAGGAGCACGTCTACGTCAGCTAAGTCTTTTAGGCATGTCAGGTCAGGCACATGGTGTCGGGTCAGACTCTTTTAAGGCGTAGTCTGAAGAATTGGGTGCTTGGCCTTAAAAATATCCTTGTATAGCATAGGACTGGTAGGCCGTTGGCTGGGCACGTAATCTGTCACTGTGAGGTGGGGGCTCTGGGTGGCTGGGGTAAAGGATGCTCCTGGCTTACCTCGGTCAAGCTTACCCGAGGCCGAAGAGTACTCAGCGATTATGTCAATGGAGTTGGGCCAATGGGTGCGAGTCCCCGAAGGTAGGGGTGTCCTCGCGTCTTCCCCGGAGGATGAGGGTGCTGGTTGCCAGGGCAGGCGGCAGTGGTCGTCCGAGTCTCTGGGTCTGGTGGTAACGTGTTGGTGGGCGGGGCTGGTTTGACACATAATACCAGGGGCAGACCCAGCCGGTTGTAGGCGACAACGGGANGGGGGCTGCGAGGTAGGGTCTCAACAGTTGACGGGCGGCTTGTGCTCATTTCCGGGGTGTTACGCAGCTGAAGTCTGTGGGGTGTAGGTTACTCAACCACTGGCTTTCTGCACGGACAGCAGTTGTCCTGTCGCTCCACCTCTTACCCCTTCTGTGGGTGAACGGCATGTATACAGGAAGGTTCTACAGTCACTCCTGCACTGGGATGGCTCACGAGTCCCTAACTATTGTGTACCCAGAAGAGGTTTGGTCACTCCTTGTCAGGCCTGGTACTCCTTCCGGCAGATTTTTACGTGGTGNGCTATTGTGTACCCAGAAGAGGTTTGGTCACTCCTTGTCAGGCCTGGTACTCCTTCCGGCAGATTTTTACGTGGTGGGTGGAGTAGGTTAACTGACTAGGGTGGCCCAACCACTTCATCGTGTAGTCTTGCTAGTAGGGAGCTCTACTGTATGTGTGCACCAGGTAGCTTTGCGTACCCTGTCTGCAGTATTGGTGGCGTGTTAGTGTGTGGTGTTTTGCGACATGTTTCGACTTTTTATGGGACGGCCCACAGTCCTCCTCTAGAGTTGGAGATCTGTTTTCAAAGCTGCGGTTCTCTGCTGCTCCCTTGCGGAGTGACACTAGGATAGGTACTACTAACAGTTCACTCTAGAAAGGATGCTCGGTGGTTAAAGTGAATACGTGTTTTATTCCATCCAGAATAGAACATGGTGACCTGCACTATCTCCTGCTTCTCACCAGTTCACTGGGTAACCTGTGAACATGACACTAGGGTGACAAGTGAAAGGGCTTGTCGGGATAGNCCTGCTTCTCACCAGTTCACTGGGTAACCTGTGAACATGACACTAGGGTGACAAGTGAAAGGGCTTGTCGGGATAGTAAGATCAAGAATTAGGTAGCTATTGTAACAACTGAACCCTAATTTATGTGTGGTTAGTCGTGAAGGGACTGGGGTGAAGTTGTCGAGAAGGGAAGTGGGGGTACGTTGACTCTTAAGGTCTGCAGTGCGTGGTTGAAGATGTCGGGTGTCGATCACTGGTGATCNGGGGAAGTGGGGGTACGTTGACTCTTAAGGTCTGCAGTGCGTGGTTGAAGATGTCGGGTGTCGATCACTGGTGATCATAAGTGGAACCAACCCATCCCCATTTTCTAATATGCTGAATTTCAGAGGCAGTGCTTTAATTGTTCGAGATTTTTTTATAGTTATTGCAAACACCTCATTATTACAAACTGGAAATGTTCAGGTCCCTTGAGGTTTGTATTAAAGAGTTTTCATTATATGTCTTTATGTAGTGTATTCACGTAAGTATTAGACACAACAAAATTTAGTAGTAGCCATATGAAAGTTGCATGCTATTACAGTGCTTTTTGTCTCTCTGCTTCGGCTATGCTGACAGCTTTTGTGCTGTCTCTTGTTGCAGCTTTACGAGTTCCTGCGACTTGACGCAAGGTTAAACTACCTCCAGCAAGACACCAAGAAAGTCATCAAGTCATCGTAAGTGATTGATTTTTAAATCATCACTTATGGAAACAGCGTCGTCGTCTTCCCCCTCTCGGATGGTTGGTTCATTTTCCCCTGCTTTGGGGACTGTTACAGAGGCTGTGCTTTGCCCTCCTCTTTTGTCATTTCAGCCCGTTTGGCTAAGCTCGCGTTCTTTTGATTTGGATCGTGATGTGATTGTGGTTTTGCGCATTGTTAACGCATGTTTAGAACTGCAAACTTTGTGGGGTTTTGTCATAATGAATTGGTCATAATTTAATCTGCACCAAATATTTTTAGATAGTTACAAAGTATAAATATTTTTCTATATGAAATTTTAAATAGACATGTATATAATTAAAAAAAAAGATTAATGAAAAGATGTAAAAGAAATTTTTTTGTTGCTCTGTTCACTTTTTCTTGTTTTGGAACTTTTCTTAACGTTAGAAATTATGGGCAGAACATGAGAAATTCTTTATCGCATGCTGGATTGTCTGTGACCAGGTAATCTGTCTTGAGGGAAATGTTTTGGTTTTTTATGCTGGCATAAAATATTTTCTGAAAGTTTGTATGTACAAAAATAATTTTTTATAACAATCTACATTACATAATGTTCAACTATCATCTGCAGAATTACCATTGAGTATGAGCATTCTAAATTGTCCTAGTAACTAGAATGTGATGTTTAGTTGGAGGATACATTTTATTTTTTATTTCCTTTAGTTATGTTTGGATTTTAATATAAAGTTATACAGGAATAAACCCAGCAGCAACTGAAGCTGAGATTCGATGCGGACATAAATCTTCACTGAAAGTTAATGTTTTCAGTTTTAATGAAACGTGACATTTTTGTAACGTGTCTAGTCTAAAATTGAAGGTGTTACCTATGATCTGTAGATATCTGTCTCTTAGAAGTTTGGTTTTGTGGACTTCCCTCTTTCATTAAGCATAATGGTGTTAAAATGTTCTAATTTTTTGCTGGTCAGCGATGCTTAACAATCCCAACAAATAATAGATTTTGTATTCAAAATAAAGTTATAATGCCGCACCATAAGACAGGGTGACCAAATAACTTGGGTTGTTCAGAGCTTACACAGTTGACTTTCATGTCAATTTATGGCATTATTAAAGACGTGAAGCACTTTTGGTAAAAATTTAATTTGAAATGTCTTGCCAAAATTTACTTTTCATTAATGTTGCAGTAGCCCACATTCAGTAAAAAAGTATGGTTTATATTGATGTTGGAGCACTAATATTTTGCATTCTGCAAATAGGAATGCTAATTTTAAAAATGTAGTTATATGAACAGTATTCAGAGTAGCTATGCTCTGCACAAACCATAGTGTACTTAGTGATTCCTGAATACCAATTTTCATCTAGCAAGGCGCATACCTTAGTTTCACCATCTGTTTTATTTAAATGTGTCAGACCCTCATTAGTTGTACAGATATAAATATTAATTGATGGTGCTTTTGGGATCTGACCATATTTTATGTTCATGTATTCACGTGTTCATAGTTGGCTGTTGATGAATTATATAAACAGAAAATTGTACATTCCATTCAAACTGTTGTAGAATTTGTTGGCATTAGCATAAGATACATGATGTAAGTGAACTTTTGGCATTACATGCGATGAAGTCTTCAACAGTTTTCTGTGATGTCCCTCTGAAATATGCCCTGTGCAAACGTGTTAATGGTTGAAATGCTCTGTATCNTCTTCAACAGTTTTCTGTGATGTCCCTCTGAAATATGCCCTGTGCAAACGTGTTAATGGTTGAAATGCTCTGTATCAGTGGCTGTTACAAACCGCAGTATTACGGAGCTGTGATTGGTGCCGAGGTAGCTCCATCAGGTTTAGTCATAACAGTATTTGTGCCCTATCACCTTAATTAGTCATATTTTAACAGTCCAATTCATATGTAATGTCGGTGTAGTTTTGCTGACTAGCATTAAATTCCAGTATTATGTTTTTNTATTTTAACAGTCCAATTCATATGTAATGTCGGTGTAGTTTTGCTGACTAGCATTAAATTCCAGTATTATGTTTTTTTTTATTTTACTGTCCGCTGCCCTTCTGTTGGTGCTTGTTTGCATAGAAGGACTTTATAAAAAAAAACCAGTAATATTTTTTAATGAATACAGCTTTAGGTCGGTTCTCAGTTGTAAACTTGAAATTTTAGTATTCTCTTATTTTGTTCTGGGTGTTCAAGAAAAGGATAGGTAATTGGTTTTTTTTTTTTTTTTTTTTTTTTTTNTCTTCAACAGTTTTCTGTGATGTCCCTCTGAAATATGCCCTGTGCAAACGTGTTAATGGTTGAAATGCTCTGTATCGGTGGCTGTTGCAAACCGCAGTATTACGGAGCTGTGATTGGTGCCGAGGTAGCTCCATCAGGTTTAGTCATAACAGTATTTGTGCCCTATCACCTTAATTAGTCACATTTTAACAGTCCAATTCATATGTAATGTCGGTGTAGTTTTGCTGACTAGCATTAAATTCCAGTATTATGTTTTTTTTTATTTTACTGTCCGCTGCCCTTCTGTTGGTGCTTGTTTGCATAGAAGGACTTTATAAAAAAAAACCAGTAATATTTTTTAATGAATACAGCTTTAGGTCGGTTCTCAGTTGTAAACTTGAAATTTTAGTATTCTCTTATTTTGTTCTGGGTGTTCAAGAAAAGGATAGGTAATTGGTTTTTTTTTTTTTTTTTTTTTTTTTTTAATTACAAGTAGTTGATTTGTGCACTATAGGATAAGGCATATGTAAAAAAAAAATTGTAATTTTCAAGACTACAATAGTTAGGTTTTAAATTATTTTTTATTTTTAAGAATTAAAAAAAGGGTTTTTGACAGAGGCAAGAAAACTTCAAAACAAGTAAAATATTTTGTGGAGTAATAGTTTTCTAAACTGCAGACTGTGCGCTTACTATGGTGGGTATTGCATTGTTGTGTAAACTGTTTGCTGGCTGTATTTTAATAGCTAGTGATCCGTGTTAGTGACATCTTGCCACCAAGGCTGTTCTGTGAGTGTTAATAGTTACTTTTATAAAGTGTTTAAACTTCCATAGTTGCGTTTTTAAAACGTGAAACAGTGTTGGCAGGATGGTATAGGCTACCTGTCTTGTTAACCCTTTATGTATGTATGGTGTGATCCCATTGTAAATAATAAATCTCCACTGTTATGAATTGGGCAGTATTCTACTTCTATATAAACTGGTGCTATTTTATATGTTGTTTGTGTGTGTATCATTTTAAGCATAGTAATAACCAATATGTGTGTTTGGGTAACGTGCATCCAAGAGTCTTTAGTTAAAAGAATGGTATAAACTTTTAGTAGGCTTACATGCTAATTTTTCTCTGAACATTATTGGTACATCTTTTATTCCATTTATGTGTGTATCATTTTTCAGTATGTACCACGTAAAATAACAGTACCTAAAAATCGACTTCTTTTTACACTTTCCTGCATTTTGCAGCATTTTTACCTGGTCCCTTGAAAAGTGTAAAAAGGAGTTTCACTGTATCCATTACGTATTTTTTTGATACTGGCAGAGTATCGACGGTGTCATGGTATAGTGAGTAAAAGTTCTATCCATATTGCCATTTGTGTAGTTGACTGCGTGTAGTCAGCAGTTTTTAATATAATAATGGTGTACCTGTACGAGTTTCCACACTATTCAGTTTTCCAGTAACCAGTGTTTAAACTTAATCATGGAGCAGTTAGTAACTTTAAGTTGTCTGTAGCCAGTGTTTGTTCTGAAAATTTTATTTCGTGAATTTTAAAAGTAAATAAAGAAGAAAACTTAACACAGACATTCCTACATGCAATCTGTGTATAAGTGAAGAATATTTTTAATTTTACTATTTTTGACTTGGTGCAACATTTATGATGTAAAATTTATGTGGTTAAATTCTCCACAAATTGGGTGTTTTTTTATGGTACTGTACTGGCTATGTATTGAGTTAAAATTACCGTAAAATAGTGGCATTTTTGGTATATTCTGTGCCTCCAGTGCCTGGAAAAATGTCTGCTATTTACTACACAAAAAAAGTTATGGTGCATTCAAAAACATCCAAATAGCAGTTCAATGCCCCCATCTTCCCCTGTTCAACCACCACTCTCCCTCTCTCTCTCTCTGTTTCCCAGTCATTGCCTCTCCTCACTTCCTCAGCCTATTGCTCCTCCCATCTCTTTTTTGCCCCCCTTGTGGCCTTCTCCCAGTGTACTTTATTTCCAACATCCTTCTTGTCAACCACTCACTTCACATCCTCTTGACGTGCCCATACCATCTACGATCTCTGCCAGCCCATGTATCTTTCAGTTGTAACATNCCTGGAAAAATGTCTGCTATTTACTACACAAAAAAAGTTATGGTGCATTCAAAAACATCCAAATAGCAGTTCAATGTCCCCATCTTCCCCTGTTCAACCACCACTCTCCCTCTATCTCTCTATGTTTCCCAGTCATTGCCTCTCCTCACTTCCTCAGCCTATTGCTCCTCCCATCTCTTTTTTGCCCCCCTTGTGGCCTTCTCCCAGTGTACTTTATTTCCAACATCCTTCTTGTCAACCTCTCACTTCACATCCTCTTGACGTGCCCATACCATCTACGATCTCTGCCAGCCCATGTATCTTTCAGTTGTAACATNTCTCACTTCACATCCTCTTGACGTGCCCATACCATCTACGATCTCTGCCAGCCCATGTATCTTTCAGTTGTAACATTAATAACAATGGGTATTTTATTCCAAAACAGTACCTATATTATAAATTATGTGATCTTAATTTACTGCTAGTATCATGGTTTGTAGCAATGTGTTTTTACATTGCAAACAAGGTATGGTATGTAAGACTATACAGTATTAACATAAGCTGACAATATCCTTACCCAAAAAGTATTACAAAAATTGTGTATTTGGTTGTCTGTGACCATTTTAAGGCGGCATACATGGCATCTGCGGCACTGTCATAAAAGTTGTTTCTAGGTTTGTTGAAGCAACTTTCATAATTAAATATGGCAGAAATGGGTTGTTATAACCTGCACATAACTTCTTGGCCGTTCAGCATCAGGCTGTCGGCGAGCTGTACCATGCCATGTTGCCACATCTATCAAGTGTCCATCACATTTTAATGTGTGTGTCCTGAAATCTGAATTGTAGATACATAAGTTATAATTCTGCAGGCCTACATAAAGACACGTTTTAATATAGTAGCAGGAGAAATGATGCACCATGTACATGGTAGGAGTTTATATCCATTAAGAAACTGTCTGAGCCAACGAACTGCTAAATTTTGTGTTTGCAATAGTAAATACGTTATGACAAACTTTCTGATTAGTAATATCTATTAAACGTAGATAAAAAAATTTAATTTACTTACAGTTGCATGTAGCATTTTAAAAACAATTTATTGTTGTTGCTGTAACTTGTAATGGCATCACAAGCTCCTCTTCCCTGTCCGTGCAGTTGTAATNTAAAAACAATTTATTGTTGTTGCTGTAACTTGTAATGGCATCACAAGCTCCTCTTCCCTGTCCGTGCAGTTGTAATATAATTGCTTTCCATCACAAATTCCCTCCCATCATTTGATTTCTTATAAAAAAAATGACACCTTTCAATTATTTTGNGTAATTGCTTTCCATCACAAATTCCCTCCCATCATTTGATTTCTTATAAAAAAAATGACACCTTTCAATTATTTTGTCCTGAAACTTGTTCAAACAGCATAATCTATTTTCTGACACATAGCTGTCGTAATTTTTTGCACTTTACAATTACCAACATCACGTGGTCTTGCTGTCAAACTGTTAATTTTGTTTAAAAAAAATTACTTTAGTGAAATTCTTTGTTTGATAATTAAGAAAAAAAATTTACGCTTAAGATTATAGATTGGCTTTGCTTGTGAACCACTTCCTTTTTGTTAACTACTGGTGCTAGCACATGGTTGACCTAGCTCCAAAATTTCTGATTAAACTTGACACGCAATTGACTGAAAAACAATAAGGAACGTTCAAAGCCTGTTTTACTGGGGCTACAGAACCAAGCAATTTACTCTCAGAACTGTACAGTAAGTGTGAATGCCATATAATGTGTAAATTTTTATATATATATATATATATATATATATAAAAGTGAAAGGGAATAAAAAAAAAATTGAGATTGCGATACTCATCGTGTAAGTTCATACTCTCAAAATGTGTTCTCGCAAGTATGCCCGCATCAGCTAGGCTAGGATAGTCGTTCCTTTGCAGCAATATCAAGCAAATTGTAGTAATGGTTTCCATTCAGGCAGCTTCATCATGAAATCATAATTTTACATTTTGCCGAAATAATGTTGGTGTGNTAAGAAAAAAAATGTACGCTTGGCCTTGCTTGTGAACCACTTCCTTTTTGTTAACTACTGGTGCCAGCACATGGTTGACCTAGCTCCAAAATTTCTGATTAAACTTGACACGCAATTGACTGAAAAACAATAAGGAACGTTCAAAGCCTGTTATACTGGGGCTACAGAACCAAGCAATATACTATCAGAACTGTATAGTAAGTGTGAATGCCATATAATGTGTAAATTTATATATTTATATATATATATATTAATGTAAGTGAAAGGGAATAAAAAAAATTGAGATTGCGATACTCATCGTGTAAGTTCATACTCTCAAAATGTGTTCTCGCAAGTATGCTCGCATCAGCTAGGCTAGGATAGTCGTTCCTTTGCAGCAATATCAAGCAAATTGTAGTAATGGTTTCCATTGAGGCAGCTTCATCATGAAATCATCATTTTGCATTTTGCCGAAATAATGTTGGTGTGGTCTTTAGTTTTGTACCCAGTAAACCTAAGTTCTGTTATTGGTAATATGTGCTGTTATTTGTTCCTCTGTTTTTTTAATAGACTGAACAAGTAAATGACATTACCAGTGTGTCATTTGTGTTACACCACAAGTGTTAAAAGCCAACAGTTGGCAGCTGTGATTAATGTCTGGGATTGTGGTTTTATTCTAACTACCATTATCACCATATGGTTTTCTTCCTCCCAATTACTGTCATTATGGCAGGTTGCATTTTTTATTTATAAATAGAGTTTGTGCATCCTATTTGTTTTTATGGCGTAAATTGTAACTGTGAACTATTACGAAAGCTGGAAATCCAGTGTTCTGTTATGTATTTGAATCAGTATAAAATACTGAATTATTGAAATCTCCAAGGTCAGCAGAAATAATAGTATCTTCTAAATAAAGCCAGTTTGATGTTAAAAATAATTGTAAATGATTAAGTTTGGCGTAAACTTAGCCAGAGGTTTTTAATTTTTTTTTTCAGCGTTCACCAGATAAACATTTGTATAGTATGTGGAAAAATGGATATGTGATGCAGTGTGCATGCAATTAGTCTGGCACCTTCCTCTAGCTTTTGCATGAATGATCACATTGTAGTTAGATTCAACATTACTTCTCTGTTCTGTCATGTAGGCAACTATAGATGACCTTNTGCATGAATGATCACATTGTAGTTAGATTCAACATTACTTCTCTGTTCTGTCATGTAGGCAACTATAGATGACCTTCACATGTTATGGTGCTAAAAACATTTGTTGAAATAGATGTACAGTATCTGCATTGTAAGGCTTTTAAAACTAGCATAAGTTACTTCAGTCTTTGCTGAAGCATGAGCTTTAGTCTTATTTTTGTTGTGTGCAACATGAATAATTCAGTAAATCATTTCCAATTTTTTTTTNCTGAAGCATGAGCTTTAGTCTTATTTTTGTTGTGTGCAACATGAATAATTCAGTAAATCATTTCCAATTTTTTTTTTTTGCAAGAATTGGTCACAGTTTGATGCTGCAGCTTTTGTATACAGTCCAGTCCAAAGATAAAATATCANTTTTTTTTTTGCAAGAATTGGTCACAGTTTGATGCTGCAGCTTTTGTATACAGTCCAGTCCAAAGATAAAATATCAGTGCTCAGTTGGTATTTACCCAGGGACAGTTACTTCCAATCATTATCATTGTACACCTAAGGCAAACAAAATGGAATGATTCAGCAGTTATTAGCCAGCATTTTCCGCAGTGTGTGTGAGCGTGCAAGGACAACGTATCGCCCGTACCTGAATGTAGGAAGGAAAAATTGTATGTCTGGAAAATACCTGATTTGGCCAGGAATCAAATCTTGGGATCTTTGGTCTACTAGTCGGGCAACCTGACCACTTGATCAAATGGTCTCTATACATATTTTTTCCTGAATTCATAAGAATAGTCTGACTTGTAGTTTCCTGTGTTTTCTAGTAAAATGATACAGAAGTGTACAAGTTTTGGCAAATTCATAGTTCANAGTCTGACTTGTAGTTTCCTGTGTTTTCTAGTAAAATGATACAGAAGTGTACAAGTTTTGGCAAATTCATAGTTCAGCTTAGATTACTAGAGGCATATTGTATGTGATGCTATTTATAGAGCTATAGAATACGGTTATTTTAGTCTACGCAGGTAGAGAAATTTCGGTATGCTGTGTCTCCATTTGCTAAACTGTGGTGCTGTACTCTGTCTGTAATTTCCACCTTGCAGATCCATGTTTTTTACTCAGCAAGTTTTGTATGGTTCAGTTTTACGAGTATCTTTTTGTCATCAGTTTTTATGTTGTAGCACTTACTCTTGTTGATAATCTTTTTAGATATTTATAGTAATTTCCACGGTACAAATGTATTGTCATGACACGTCTGCCGTGGTAAATAAACAAGAAAGGAATCTTGTTTAGCAGTTTGCTAAGTTAATTTCAGACTTTTTTCCCCACAAAGTTTTTGTAATTCGTAGGAGTGTGACGGTTGCATATTCTGTTTTCTGTTCAGCATGAGACGGAAGTTACGCCTACTTGAAATAAAGTTTTAATGTGCTGCAGTTAACTCTAACAAGAATCTATCATTTTCACAGTAATTTTTTTTAGAAATTAATGGGTGCTCCTGTGCCTACAGAGACATTTTCAATTAAAAACGCACGACTGTGTTGTAATATTCACCTTATAACCCAAGTCTCTTGTTAATATTTTGTTTTTATACAATCCCTTTTCATCACACAAAGTAAGGGAGATTTTTCTTGCACTTTTTTGTGTGGTAAAAACAGCAAGTCTAAACACTAGTTGGATCACTGTTAATGGAATGTATCTTTGCGTAAACGTTCTGTTCAATCCTTTTTTTGCAATTTCCTATTCATCCATTCATTTATTATATTGAATGTCGTAGACATGTAAATTGTTGATACATCTAATAATTCCAGTGCTTGAGACTCAAAAAAAAAATGGTCCAAGTAAATTATCTTATGTTTACATTCCTGTGTAACTGTTTCTGCCAACAATTTTGTAACATGAATGAAATGTCATCTTGTTCTGGAAGATACAGAAGTAAAATCTGATCAGCTGTTTTACAAAGAAAAACTATGGGATCCGTGGAGTTTGCATACATCACAAACTATAATTTCATAAGGATAGTAGAACATTTTGTATCTGAAATAGAAAAATGTATGAATAGTTAAAAGGTGACTATTGGAAAATATGTACTGCTTTTAAAGTTCTGAGGTTTTTTTCTTCGACAGTATCCAGCCTCCTCTCTTCATCATTTAACACAGTATGCTCTATTTGTTTCAACAAGATGCATTATTGAGCTCTTACTTTCTAATTAGTGTAAAAAAAAGTGTATAAATATTATTTAAGATGTAAGTTTGAATTTCTGCAATATTGTGTCTTGAGGTTTGCCACTTAATTTTGAATATCCTGCCCCTTAACATCATGCTTACAAAAAACTGTGCTCTAATTTCTGGATGGATTGTCTTAAGGTGGCCTACATAAAGTGATTTTTGTGTTAGAGGCTCAGAAGCGTGGGTGTGATAAGAGCTATGCTGTGACACACATTAACTGTGCTATCACCTCTATGCACAAGACTCTGAACTGGTATGCAGTGTTTTCATTGTCATGCATATACCTATGGGAATGTAAGCAGCGACTATCATGGTTTCACTTATGTCGGTAGTATTTCTTAAAATACAGCAGTTTGAAGACACCATTTTTAATTGTGTTGGAAGACTCCAAAATCGTATTATTTATAGTATGTGTGATATCTTTAAAGTACTATTTGCTTCCTCGTCTGGTGTATGTTTTCCTTTTGTCTGTAAACATATTAGTGAAACAGTTAATAGTTAAATCAAATAACATGTAGGTATTTAAGACACACTGCAATATGGTTCAAATGCCAGGTAGGTGACCACCTTGTGTAGTACATATTAGGCAAAGTTAAGTCCAAATATTAGATGCTATAGTATTTTTAATGATTCGGAATGTATATTATATACATCACTATTTTTGTTGGTTACTGAAAACACACGTAGAAGCAAATATTAACTAAACTTAAAAAACAATTGTGGAGTTTTGTGACCAGTTTTCCACCAAAGTTATAGTTTATACGTACTACTATCATAAGTATGTACTCTTGAAATACACCATTTAGAGAAAACTACTTTCATAGACTGTGTTCATGTAGTGACTGCTTTCTTTGCCAATTTATTTCAGTCTTCCCAGCCCCACTTCCTCTCAACTCTTGCCCCACATTTTAGCTCAAGTAGCCAAAAGAAATGGCACCAGAATCGTTAAAATACAAAGTCAGTAGGTTTTTTTTATTAAACTCTGCATCTTGGGACCAAACGTAGACCAAACACAATGTTACATTTGTGTGCCATCTCGTCAGCTATCATTATTTTATCCATACCATTTACAGAGAGTTTTCAGTGGCTTTGAACGTAATGGTTTGTCGTAACCTGCAGTTCATACAAAATAAGAATTATGTTTTATGAAAGACAGCATATAGCATCAGGTGGTACATATTTTTCCGAAGTTTGTATTGCTTGGCTGCTTTTACTGCCGCAGCTTTTGTCATTGCCTTCACGAAGTACGGTAAAGCCCTGCTACCTTTACAAAGGGACTGAAAAAAAAAATTTGCTTATTAACCAGGAAAACAGATTAAAGTTAGAAGTTTAAATCTGCACAAATTAACTTGTTAAAATTAAAAGTTATAGAACCACAAAAATGTTTACAATCAAATTCTCAAAAANGAAATCTGCACAAATTAACTTGTTAAAATTAAAAGTTATAGAACCACAAAAATGTTTACAATCAAATTCTCAAAAAGGTTTTTTTACCCATGTTTATGTATAAAAAAAAATATTCACAGGTCCAGAAAAATATAATTAACTCAAGTTTGTAGCTGGTTGCTAAATCAGACGATCTCTACTTATCAAAGTACGTATGTATGTATTCAATTTCAGCAGTATCTGCATTTTAAAATGTTTGCCAGTCATTCTGCCTTTCCTGTCTGAAAACAGGAGGCCAGTGGCACTGAAGTGGTTTGCAGTGCGCAGATAAAGATACACCAGTGTTTACCACTCAAAATAGTTTATTTAATCACAAGAAACAACTACCTCTTCTGTTTGATGTAAATATCTCTTAATTTCAGCTTTCACATTAAAATGTTCCTCTTCAGCATTGGTCTACTCCCTTGGTTTAATTGCACTTGAAAAAAAAAGTGAATTTTACTTACTTTGTGTTTGAGAAGGGAGAGGTACTGTATCTGATTTTACTGGAACTGGTGGTGGTTGGAGTGCTTCCTTTCTCGACATAATGACTCCTAATAACTGCATGTGCAATGCAAGTTTAAGGTACGTAGGACATTTAACTTACCTTAATGCAAGTCCTTAAATTGGATTCAGACATAACAGATGCTTTTATGTATATACATTGTGGTGCACAAAAAACATTTAAAGCTTACATTGACAGCATTCTCTTTAATTTTGTTGTGTTCAAAAAAGATGCAATACATGGCCACAGTAACATGATGAATTAACACACCTTGGCATGAAACCAAACCAGTGACCACAAAACAATTGAACTGCACTATTTGTGTAGCGAAATATTGTATCACTGGATTGCGACAGTGTTGCCTCGCCTACCTCTCGGTTGTGGCTATTGACAATTTGCATCTCCATACATTTTAAATAGATAATGTCACTGCACCAGTCTGTATATCATGGTCGTAAAGTATGTTGCATAATTTTAACAAGTTGGTTAAGATGGTACTGCATTTGCATATCTTTAATTGTCAGCTCCTACCTTCAGGCAATTAAATAAAGTAAACTAACGTTAGTTTTAATAGTTAACCTGACATTGTAGCAATTAAAAGGTAAACAGTTTTAAAATTACCTAATTAGAAGTTTGCCCAAGTTTATAACTTAATTTTAATTGTTACTTCTAAATATGCATGTGTATATACACAAGGTGTAAATTTAATGAACNCCAAGTTTATAACTTAATTTTAATTGTTACTTCTAAATATGCATGTGTATATACACAAGGTGTAAATTTAATGAACATAAGCAGGAAACTTTTTAAATCATAAACTTCTTGACTGGGTTTCACTATAGTATCTAGGTATTTCTTCTACTCTTTGCTATCTTTGTTCATTAGTTTATGTGTTTATTATTATAACTGGTAACAATTTGAACATAGATTGGGAAACATTTATGTTCTGTTGTGAAATAACGTCCAAAATATTGCAGATAGATATGCTTCACAGCTTCACTCTTGTGGTTTATAACCCACTGTGGTCAAGTCACTAACCTCTATGCATAACCATGGCAGCATAAAAAATCAGTAAGAGACTTCAGTCACTTTATCGATGTTGAGTTGGTAATAACACATCTTGATGTTTCCACCTGGTAAGGTTTTGCAGTCACGTACGTTGACATTATTACTGTGTATAAAATTAAGCTCATATCTGGATGAAAAATTTGGACTCAAAACTTGAGGCAATTTCAAGTTAAGTGTCCACAGTTTACATCATCAGGTTCATTTATCAACAGTGGTGATGTGTTTTACTCAAGACCGTAAATAATTTCTCCTTTATTATTGATGGTATATAAAGCTTGTATATTTTTGTTTAGTAGCTAATTAAAAATTAACTACGTAGAAATACAATGCATGCAGTTTTGGTGCAATTTACTTACCTGGTACAAAGGTAATGGAATTTATTTTACTCTCAAACGTGTATATCAGTGTAAATAAATTTAGAGATTCTTGTTTATAAGCAATTTGTGTGTTGACCCTGTATTTATTTGTGATAGTAGATGAATGTCTTTTTTTTTGTACTTGCAAATAATACCTTGTTCTGCAGTCATTGTTATGAATTATGTGTTCAGAGGAAAGTTAGCATCGTTTGGCGAGGCAGAGCGCTAGAAATTTGGTTGCATTACTTGTCCGTCTCAGTGAAACCATTTGTGGCTTTTCTGTACTGTATGCATCAAAATTTAAAATCGTATGCATGTATTGCTAGTCTGTAATACTACTGGAAATGTCAATATCTTGCTGAAATCATCACTTGACACGTTAGAAGTAGTGGTACAATATTTCTGAGAACCTAAGTTGTGCATTGCACTTTTTTTTTTTCGAAAACAAAAAACAAGGAATAAATTAATTATATTCCAGAAATTTGGTAAAGTTGTAATCCCAACTTAAGCTGTATTGCAGCACCTGAGTTGCTTTGATGTTTTGCACAGATATTTTCAATGTTGCATGCTGTGACTGCAAGGATCACCTACAGTAGCTATTACTGTATTATTTTCACTATGGAAAAGTGCAGTTCACAGTTGTGCTCTTACTTTTTATTGGTTCAAAAACACCATTATGAAAATTTTTATATTTATTGTGTGGTAATTGTTAGTGCTTTGATATACAGTCTGTGTGAATTGTGTGTTTCACTTTACCTAATTGTTAGCATTTTATTTATGTTAATTATCACCTTATTAAACAGTTCCATAACTATCAAAACTAATTGATATGGGTGTATTGTAAGTTAAATTTTTGCATTTTTGAAATGGGTACTGGAAATATGCCATTGATGTTTTGCCAAAACAGTGTAATATTGTTCTAAGTGAAGTGCCTATCTCATTGGCCTACATACTGTAGTTTTCCCATGTGTGTATATATAGTCGAAATAATTTATGAACACGTGTTTACCATTAGATTGAAGTTGATATTGAACAAGAACAGTGATGAATTTCTGAAAACAATTCTACTAGTCTGTTTGTATAGTGGGAAGTTTATCAAACTTTTAATTTCTTAAAGAATTCATTTTAATTATAGTTTTTCGATTGGGTTTCATTTTAAATATAACGTTTTGTCATGTTTTTGTTTTTCCAAATTTTGTAAATTGCATTCTTTGGTGAAATGGAATTTTAAATATGCATACATACTCTCTGTTCTGTTTCTCTGCAATTCAAAAAATTTGAATGTTGTATTTTTACTGAAAATATTTCAGCTTGGAGTTGGAAGTAGTGTGTAATACCTTTGGGACTAATATCTTTAATGCGACATGCCGTTTCAGTGCCTGTGAAAAATAAATTGGCTATATTCTGTTGTTGGCATATTTCTGGCAAAACTTATTGCATCATGTTATGCCGCAGGGTCTCAAGACTGAGGATTTGCGCTGGCAACTAGTAGTGTTCGATCATACCAAGTGTGTGGGTGTTAGTCAAATTATTGTAGGTAGTATTGTGTACTGTATAAAGAATTCCTAGCATATGGTTAGTGTTAAGTGAATGCTAAGAAATTTACTTTTTATTTCGTGTATGCTAAATGTTATTTTAATAACTTTTCAGAATTTTCTGTGATGATAACATTTCAGAATTTTCTGTGAACTAAGCATGTGACAAAAGGTGCAAGACTATGTATTATAATTTTATAATGTATTAAAGTTGTATATTATTCAATATTCAGGTCACATTTCCTGCAGTTTACGAACGTAGTTAGCTACTGCAATATGCAACTTACTAAAGTATTTTACAACGAAACTCATATGGAAGTAGAAAAAATATTTTCATAAGCAGTAAACAATATTATGATAATTAACATTTCCTAAAAAAAAAATTATTATTGTAAATTTGTACAGTTTTGCAAAGTTATTAGAGTGTCACTGTAAATAGTTTTGGTATGATACTTTGAAAATTACGAGGTTCATGCTTTGTATCCAAACGAGAGAATGGTTTTTGTTAAATTTTAAATGTTGGCAATAGCTCATGTTACCAGACTGTTGTGAACACATAAAGTTAAATTTATATATTATTTTCTTTGATCAGGAGCATTAATATTGTACTATGAATCATATACTTATTGCCTTTCACATACTTAATATATTGATATAATGTTAGTTTTATTTTTGCAAATTATTTGTTTCTTGTTTACATCAAAATGCATTGTTTCAACTTATACAAATAAATAGTTCTTAAATATCAATAAATTACGAACGTCATTGTTAGATTTGTTTGAAAGCTCTGTGTTAAGAGTTCTAGTGAATTCAGCTGAAGAATATTTGTGGTTAGAAAGAGAGGATCGTAGTCTTACATATTTCTTGTCTGTCTCATTCAGTTTCATATTGCTAGCAATAAGAAAATGAGAATTTCTACTCAGTACATTTTCTATACGAGGTAGTCTTACATTGTAACTGTGCCTACTGTTGTACATGGATTTTAATTTTTTTTTTGTAATCATTTGTGTGTTCGGTAGCAATAAAAATCATTAAGTTCAGTTGGGTGTTTTGTAAAGTTATGCAGTGGTGAATGTATGTCTTGCATTCACAGGTCAGGAAACTGCTGATGGCATGAGGATGATGATGAAGGATGAGACTCGCTCACTGTAAGTTCATCTGAATCGTGTTTTCCCTTGTGACTGAAACAGAAGAGTGAGTGAATGTGTGATAAGGAAACTGGAGATCCCAGAGAAAACCTGTCGGCCAGTGGCATTGTCCAGCATGATTCCCACGTGCGAAAATCCGGGAGCAATACCGCTGAGAATCGGATCAGAGTCGCCTTGGTGGGAGACTAGTCGTCTAACCACTACACCACTGTGGCCCCATGAAACAAAAGAAAGTTTGTGGAAAGTGGAAGAGGAAAGATGGTGGCATTTTGCTAAGCTAAGAGGGTGTTTCTAGTAATACGGTGTTGACAGGTTTGTAAAATTCACATGGATTGCCTTTTGCTGGCCACAAATTTGAGTGTTTGTGATTCTGCATTGGGTGTTGTAAATTGTAATAATGCAGTTTAGCTGGAGAAGGTAAATTACAGTACACCTTCTCATTTCAAAAGTGTGTGCCTGTGTAGCAGCAGCGGACACAACTTTTTGTTCATCAGATAGGTAGACTGTTCTCTACTCCCATTTCTTCATAGACAGCTGCTTCCACCCTATGGCTGTGTCAGTTTCATAAACTGCCTCCAACTTCCTCCATTTTTTTCAGGAAGCCTACATGCACACACACTCAATCTTCCCTTCTTTCCTGCACTCCTTCATTTTTCTGCTCTTCACATCTTTTCCTTGGTCTGGCTAGGCCTTATTTTCCACTTTATTTCAAGTTCAGCATTATTCTTGGCAGTCTCTTCTTTCCCCTTCTTTCAACATGTCAGTACCTTAATGTTATTGTTTCTGTTGTAAACTTCATCAATTCCTAAACATTAAAACTGGGTTGCAGTTTCTTACGTAATACAAGTTTTTAAAACAAACTAAATCATGTATGCATAGTCTGTTTGCATGTGAGCGGAATACAACTTTCAACAGAAGATATTTATCTGTTCAAAAGAATTTCTTTCCTCAAACGTACCCTGACCAACTTGTTGACAAGAGCCTATCATTAATAACTGAACTATTACAACCAAAGATAGGTCAATTTTTGTGCATGGACACTGGAAGAAGTGGTGACGAGAACGTGATACACTACACGGGATGAACCAAAGCCATGGAATGCTTTGCAAGGTATGCAACACTTCACAGACACATGACTGGTGAGTAATCGGCCATAAAGAGTAAAACTGTACAGGGCGTATACCGACTGCATCAAGGAAAATGGTGAGGAATGAAACTGCCAGGTCAACAAACAATGAACAGAAGTGAGGAGCCTGGAGTTTGTGCCAGCAAAGCCAGAGGAAATGATTCAGACGCTTAAAACAGGATGACCCAGCTTCTATCCCAGGTGGTAAGTGACGTGAACAACTAGAAGAGGATGATGGTGCAGTCTTATGTGACGAGGTGATGTTGGAGTTTTATCCCTGTGTCTCTGGCATGCAACATCCCCTTCTGATTAATAGGACACTTCCATATCCCAACCTTCGAAATGCATGTATATAATATTTGGCGGCTTGCCAGATAGATGATTGGTAAAGTTTACCTAGTATCCCCTTCCATACCCAAATGTAAAAGTCAAAATAATTATCAAAATCAAAAAATTCAAAAATATTAGCTGTTTTATGGTAGCATTATCTAAATAAAGTTAATTTTGGTAACTGAGTATGGTTGCTGGAGACTTGAGCTGTTTGCGAAATTAAACAAGGTCAAGTGTTAAATTTCACTATTATTTGTATTCTCAGTTAGTGCCAGTTTTGTTTTCTTTTATGTCTGAGAATATCAAAATAACATTCACATACCAGGACTAAGGATTTGAAATACTGGTGTAAGTTCTTGGTGGATCTGGGTTTTAACTACAGTAGTAGGAATTTTTGCAGTTTAGTTTGTGGCCTTTCACCCAAATTCACTTATCATTAGAAATTGAAATTCATTTTTAGATGTTGTGTACTTCAAAATGTAATCTTAAAATGCACTTTTAAGGATAGTGTCAATATGTACACTGCCTTACAAAAGGCCCTAGTGACTTTTTTAAGTATGATGCTGTAAAATCAAAGGCACAAGCACTTCGACACCATACATGAGTTGGCTATCATAACGAGTCTATGGAAGAGCAGTGCTGCTCCGGCAGGTCCAAGAATCTAATGGGGACCAGCTAACTTTGTAGTGTGTTGTGCAAACCAGTCATTGGTCAGCCATGCCAGTGATTGTAGAGGACTTCCTGTCTGAGCTCGGGTACAGAGCTCGGACAGGTTTTTTATGGTTTTGCTGTTGCTAGGAAACCATTGATCATATGTACCAAGTCCTGGCGTCATTTCAATTAGATAAAAAAAAACTGTTGTCCTGTGAAGCAGTGCAAGGTTTTCTGGAGAGATGAGTCGTGTTAAATAGTTTGGCAATTGGATGTATGTGGACCATTAGTTTCAATTGATGGATTAATCTTACCAGCATATTTTTGGCTATATTGTTCTTTTTGCATTGCAGAAACAATTTGAAATGGGTTCTTTCCTGCATCAGCATCTCATTTGCTTGCAAAGAAAGCTCAGTGGTGTGGTTTGAAGACAATCAGGTGGGACTGCTTGTCTGGCCTGCCAAAAGCCCTCACTTGAATCTAGTAGATCATCTTTGGGAAGAGCTGGAGCATCAATTGCCTGTTAGATATACTTGGCCAACTGACATATCATTTATTCACCATGGTACAAGATTCCAACAACTGTACCCGAACTGGGGGGAGTGGCTCCTCTGAAAGATTAACACTAATAAAAGGAAAGGGAGATCTGATGTCCTATTTCTATTGGTTGCGCAGCTAGAAACTTTGAAACCAGGAGCCATGGATGTTGGGTGACTTCGCAATTTAGGATGGTATTCATAAACATATCTAGAGCGTTAGCTTCATCAAAGACAATCTTATTAAGTTTCTCAAGTTCGTATTTACATTTCAAGCAAATGCAGAACTAATGCGCACGATGGTGTGCTGAGTTATTTAGTGCTAGCATAAATAAACCACATTATTTACCTTTTTATTCAGGATTACTTCAACTAAATTCATTTTATTTTTGACATTTTCACACCTTAATGACATTTGTCAATTTTCAATTTCTACATTCCGGTTGGACATAATTTATCTTTGAAGTATTTAAAAACTTTATTTCTCCTTGCATACTATATGTAATTANCTACATTCCGGTTGGACATAATTTATCTTTGAAGTATTTAAAAACTTTATTTCTCCTTGCATACTATATGTAATTAATTAATGCATTGCCAGTTAGCCCAATGCGAAAGTACTGTGAGAAGACAGTTTGACTGAAGTTTACATTCTTAGTCTTAGGAAGTGTTAAACATCGCTGTATTTTATCCAGCGATTTGATAACGTTCTGGTGTGAATCCCAGACACATTCGTACAGG
The DNA here is from genome assembly GCA_002778355.1 of Clitarchus hookeri. Taxonomy (NCBI): domain Eukaryota; kingdom Metazoa; phylum Arthropoda; class Insecta; order Phasmatodea; family Phasmatidae; genus Clitarchus; species Clitarchus hookeri. Next base: position 313,203 of record NQII01002410.1, on the reverse strand, counting down.
TTGCTACGTAGAGCAGTCAAACATAATTTTTACTCTTTAGAAATTCTAACCAAGCTGATTAAGAGTGCCCATCATACTGTTAGGGAGTTGTTGAGAGGTGCCTCAAGTATTTAATGTGCATGGATGTGATTTAGAAGAGAGACCCAAAATGCCTGTTTTTAGGAATTGGAGTGTTTAAAGCTATTGAGTGTTGCTCCCTTCTCTACGCCAAGACTGCAGATGAGTACGAGTTTTGTCCAAAGCAAAGCTATAAACTGTATTTACATGATGCAAAATTTTATTTCTTTTGGAAGAAAATACGTAAAAAAATTTATTTTGCAACTCTACAAATTATTTTTGAAGAAGTTGAGGGAAAAGTTTAAATCCACAGACAGTACAAACCAGGTAGAAGTTTTTCATGCATCTAGTCGTGCAAATTATTTTCTGAAATGAACTGGAATTTACTGAAACTTGTTTACATCAAAAGACAGTTAACTCACCTTTCATGTAATTTGCCCATTAGGCTGGTTGAAGTGAGGCAATTTTGTTTGAAAGTAACTAATTTTCACTGGTGACAGATTTTTAGTAATTTTTCACTTGCAAGTTTAATTTATATTTTTTTTTCAAGCATAATTTTCTTACTTAATTTTGATCGTAATAAAACTCACTATTATTTAATGGTGTTTCTCAGTACTGTATTTCATGTAGATTAGAAGTTGTTAGTTGTGCATTTTCGGTGTAGTTTTCATACAAATCGTATGAAAATTTGTTTTGCCTTTGCTGTTTCATGTATGGTTTTGAAATGTTACACGATTCTTCTAGTGTTATTAAATTCTGTCTACTTTGAATAGAAAGTTGAAAATGCTATGCACTAAAAACTCCCTTGGTCTAATAAAATAATTTCCAATCAGAAATACTTTATTTTGGTACAAAAACATTTCACTTATAAAATGTTCTATATGGACAGTGTTTGCTTTGTCTTTTTTCGAAGGAGCTGTGGTACTAGGAGAAAGGATGGCGACATCTTGCAAAACTTTGCTTTACATTACATGCATTTCTGTCGGAACCCTGAACAACACAAAGAATGACTGTTAATTAAATTAAATTATTATTTTACTATCATTTTTATCAAGCACATTACACACACACACATGCATGTATGCATTTCTTTAATATTGTGCAGATATCACCACATGGTGACAAAAAATAGCTCATTATTTCTAGTTCATGTCTAGCTGTCATTTGAATTTGAGCCATTGTACCATGCCTCAAGCTCATGCTTGACCAAGCTGGAAGTGGTAGAAACAAGCTATGCTTGTACTGTATCATGCATGTGACTAAAACATTTGTATAGTACATCAGGGGCTTGTGTCCCTCCATCATAACATTTTTAAAACATTCCAGTCCCACCAAACTATTTAACGGCAAACCTCCCAATAATAATATTATTGTTGAATATTTAGTTTTCTCAAAAACTGTAACAAACATTTTGCNTTTAACGGCAAACCTCCCAATAATAATATTATTGTTGAATATTTAGTTTTCTCAAAAACTGTAACAAACATTTTGCGTTTAGTATTGTAACGTTGGCCGCTACAGTTACACAGCCGACGTTAAGTTGCCACTGCTAGCTCAGAGGTAGTACACGAGACTCAGTAAAATGGACGCCAATTACATAGGAAATAAAGTCAAATTCCGGAGTATTTGTTCTATACTTTATTTATCATTTTAGTGACACAGTTCACATACGAAGTTCTGGTATGCAGAGTACGAACCGTTCACAGGTAAATAGACAAGTGCAGAACAGCGCCACGGTCGTTTACAGATTATTCACGTCTCAAAAACTTGCGTCGCAAGACGATGTTACGAAGGGATGTTCGTTCCCTCCTGGCACCCTAGCGACCTTCCACACCGGCGGAAATAATTTGATAGAATTGAATAGGTTAAGCCGGAAAAAATGTAGTGATAAAAGATTTAACGGTTGCCGGTGTGGGTGAAGTTCTTCACGCCCGATGCGTCTTCTCCNCATTTAGTATTGTAACGTTGGCCGCTACAGTTACACAGCCGACGTTAAGTTGCCACTGCTAGCTCAGAGGTAGTACACGAGACTCAGTAAAATGGACGCCAATTACATAGGAAATAAAGTCAAATTCCGGAGTATTTGTTCTATACTTCATTTATCATTTTAGTGACACAGTTCACATACGAAGTTCTGGTATGCAGAGTACGAACCGTTCACAGGTAAATAGACAAGTGCAGAACAGCGCCACGGTCGTTTACAGATTATTCACGTCTCAAAAACTTGCGTCGCAAGACGATGTTACGAAGGGATGTTCGTTCCCTCCTGGCACCCTAGCGACCTTCCACACCGGCGGAAATAATTTGATAGAATTGAATAGGTTAAGCCGAAAAAAATGTAGTGATAAAAGATTTAACGGTTGCCGGTGTGGGTGAAGTTCTTCACGCCCGATGCGTCTTCTCCGACCGTTGGTTACTTTTTCTTTCTTAGGCTATAGATACCCCGAGTATTTATTCTGCCGGCCTATCGCCCCCTTCTAAGATGAGGGCACGGCAGCCGGCATCTGCCAGCAGCAACATCCAAAACTGTGCTGTGTCCCTCTTAACTGCGCCGTCAACATGCAGATAAACAAACTTCTCGTACAAAATTTGTTGACGCAGTTTGAAAGTTTCTGAATAATGCTGACGCTTAACAAAAACTGAAAACGACGACGTTCGAAACGAAGCGACAACCGGACTCCTGATAAACGTAAAATAGCACACGTATGCCCGATAAACAAACTATCACTGTAAAACAAACCACCGCGGCTTTTAACTTCAAACCCGATAAAAATATTACTAAGCTTAGCAAAGCTTAAGGAAAATGAACGAAAATGAAACACGTGTTCCGGTCCCGAAAATTAAGAATACTGCGTCATTACAGTACAAGTTCACTAGAGAAATATGTCCCTCAGTAGCGGAAAAGATGTCACAAAATTATAATGAAAAATTGTGTGCACCCTTCTGAGCGAATTCAGAGTATGCTACTGTGGTACATTGTTAACATGGATGAAAAGGGTAGTTCAGTCATTACTGTAAACTGGATGAGGTGTGAGTGGAGAGGTGATGAAATGCATTGGTGGAAGAAATGGAATTGCTGAGAAAACTCTCTAGTCTTTGGCTAGTTCTGCTACCTTTCCTGCATGCAAAACATTTACGATTCAGTTCCACCAGGGATCAAACCTGAATCACTGTAAAGGGAAGCCAGTATGCTGTTTGTACAGTCTCCAATGCGAACTAGTACTTATTATTGAGAAAACTGGTAACGTATTATTCTTTGCTTGTATGAAGGCGAGTGTTGTAAGACTAGGTTTGTGAAGGTATCAATTATAAATTGCACATAGCAAAAAAAAAATTTTCTTATGAAAAATTGTAGAAAAGGACACGAAATGCTTTTTAGGAAAGATAACTTGTACATACACATACCTTTTTGAAAAAGCTCTTAACTAGCACTAAAAGCCCTTTCTAGTAATGCTTTAGTTTGACTCTTTGAGTTATGCTCCTGTAGAACCTTTCTCAACTTTAAGGAGCTGTATGAAATTTACAGGATGTTGGGCAGGAGGAGACAACCTCTCTAAAAAAGTAAGGTTGCCAATTATTGAGGTGTTAAGTCAGTGTGTTGTATATCAGAGAAAGGCCACCAACCAAGCTACAGAAAGGTCAAGTGATGTACTTATAGCCTAGCTCTGATTAAATAATCACTTTGCGCTTTACAAGTCATCCCTAAATTAAAACAAGTCCTCAAGTTTACGTCGTGCCATTGGTAAAGTGGCTACTGGGAAAAGAGACCTGTCCATGTGGTTATGCCTGACTACTGGATGGAATATTGTACTAAGTACTCAGGCCGTTGGAGCTCAAAAGTCTAAATTTCACATTTCATAGCATCAATTGTTGCCANTTCACGTCTCAAAAACTTGCGTCGCAAGACGATGTTACGAAGGGATGTTCGTTCCCTCCTGGCACCCTAGCGACCTTCCACACCGGCGGAAATAATTTGATAGAATTGAATAGGTTAAGCCGGAAAAAATGTAGTGATAAAAGATTTAACGGTTGCCGGTGTGGGTGAAGTTCTTCACGCCCGATGCGTCTTCTCCGACCGTTGGTTACTTTTTCTTTCTTAGGCTATAGATACCCCGAGTATTTATTCTGCCGGCCTATCGCCCCCTTCTAAGATGAGGGCACGGCAGCCGGCATCTGCCAGCAGCAACATCCAAAACTGTGCTGTGTCCCTCTTAACTGCGCCGTCAACATGCAGATAAACAAACTTCTCGTACAAAATTTGTTGACGCAGTTTGAAAGTTTCTGAATAATGCTGACGCTTAACAAAAACTGAAAACNGAACTTCTCGTACAAAATTTGTTGACGCAGTTTGAAAGTTTCTGAATAATGCTGACGCTTAACAAAAACTGAAAACGACGACGTTCGAAACGAAGCGACAACCGGACTCCTGATAAACGTAAAATAGCACACGTATGCCCGATAAACAAACTATCACTGTAAAACAAACCACCGCNAACCGGACTCCTGATAAACGTAAAATAGCACACGTATGCCCGATAAACAAACTATCACTGTAAAACAAACCACCGCTGCTTTTAACTTCAAACCCGATAAAAATATTACTAAGCTTAGCAAAGCTTAAGAAAAATGAACAAAAATGAAACATGTGTTCCGGTCCCGAAAATTAAGAATACTGCGTCATTACAGTACAAGTTCACTAGAGAAATATGTCCCTCAGTAGCGGAAAAGATGTCACAAAATTATAATGAAAAATTGTGTGCACCCTTCTGAGCGAATTCAGAGTACGCTACTGTGGTACATTGTTAACATGGATGAAAAGGGTAGTTCAGTCATTACTGTAAACTGGATGAGGTGTGAGTGGAGAGGTGATGAAATGCATTGGTGGAAGAAATGGAATTGCTGAGAAAACTCTCTAGTCTTTGGCTAGTTCTGCTACCTTTCCTGCATGCAAAACATTTACGATTCAGTTCCACCAGGGATCAAACCTGAATCACTGTAAAGGGAAGCCAGTATGCTGTTTGTACAGTCTCCAATGCGAACTAGTACTTATTATTGAGAAAACTGGTAACGTATTATTCTTTGCTTGTATGAAGGCGAGTGTTGTAAGACTAGGTTTGTGAAGGTATCAATTATAAATTGCATATAGCAAAAAAAAATTGTAGAAAAGGACACGAAATGCTTTTTAGGAAAGATAACTTGTACATGCACATACCTTTTTGAAAAAGCTCTTAACTAGCACTAAAAGCCCTTTCTAGTAATGCTTTAGTTTGACTCTTTGAGTTATGCTCCTGTAGAACCTTTCTCAACTTTAAGGAGCTGTATGAAATTTACAGGATGTTGGGCAGGAGGAGACAACCTCTCTAAAAAAGTAAGGTTGCCAATTATTGAGGTGTTAAGTCAGTGTGTTGTATATCAGAGAAAGGCCACCAACCAAGCTACAGAAAGGTCAAGTGATGTACTTATAGCCTAGCTCTGATTAAATAATCACTTTGCGCTTTACAAGTCATCCCTAAATTAAAACAAGTCCTCAAGTTTACGTCGTGCCATTGGTAAAGTGGCTACTGGGAAAAGAGACCTGTCCATGTGGTTATGCCTGACTACTGGATGAAATATTGTACTAAGTACTCAGGCCGTTGGAGCTCAAAAGTCTAAATTTCACATTTCATAGCATCAATTGTTGCCACTTAGATCATCTTGAGGGGAACCTTGCCTCCTAGCAAACAGCGATAGAGTTCCAGCACACTCCTAAAGAGATGTAGGAGTAAGGTTTAGCATGTATGATGCATCTGAGTGTTGAGGACCTGGGTACAATCTGGGAGTGCAGTGAAAGCATATGATTGCTCCAAATTGGGATATAATTTGGCCAGTATATTGGCAAGATGTAGGTACTGTGATTTTAAGTGTAGTTTAGTCTCGCCCATAAAGGCAACTGCCTGGCACAGGAAATCTGTGTTACCATGAGTTAGTAGAGCTGCATAACATCACGTCAGTATAGGTACTAGATGGGCATGTTTGGTTGTAATTGCACTCTGCGTAGAAAAGTAAATGTGGGAAAAATTGGAGGAGCATACCATGCCAATTGTATAAATGGCTCAGGAGGTTGCATGTTGTCCATCATAAAAGGCAGCCCCAGCAGAAGGTAATCCCGTCTTGTGGCCACCTAGCGAGGGGTGCAATTTTCACTCTCGTTCCGCTTATCGGTAGCCCAATGATGTAAGCATTTCTATACTGGGGTAGTGGAGTTCACAATATTCAGAGAGTAGGGTGGCCACTACCATAGCAACTTCAACATTACATCTTGTTTCCACGATGTAAGTCAGCTACAGACAAGCAGAAAAGGTGAATGAGAAGTGAAATCCCGTCCAGATAGCATGTAAGTGTGCAGCAAGCTTGAAATTTGAGTTGGATTTGTCTTGCTGAGCAAGCTTGTCATGTCGTGTTATTCAAGCCAAATTTTTCACGACTGGCACATACTTGCTAATGGCAAACTTGTAGGTTGCCAAGACAGGTTTTCAACAAGTTTTATTCTAATCAAGATTGGCCTGCAAGTGAGGAGACTGGTTAACTTGATTCACTGCACTTGCTGGTTTACATAGCAAACTTGATCCAGGTTTACAGGTTTGACATGACAAGCTTGANATGCTAATCAAGATTGGCTAACTTGATTCACTGCACTTGCTGGTTTACATAGCAAACTTGATCCAGGTTTACAGGTTTGACATGACAAGCTTGACTCAAGCCGGTTGTGCTGGTGGGTCGGTTACATTGTGTTAATATGATCAGTTAATTTAAAATAAGTAAAAAAAAAAAAAAAGCACCTGGGGCTAAATGGCTGCAGTGAAATGCCCATCGCTATCATGGCTCAGGTGTAACCACGTGGCCCTGTAGCATTGCGAATAGCCGGTTCTCGGCGCCGATAAGATTCTCGCGGCAGGAAATGGAGAGAGCGCGCAGGTAGGCGATTAGATAAGGCGTTGTGACGGCCACGTCAGTGATCAGTACAGCTCGGAGTCGCGTGCGGTGGAGACGATGAAGCTAACTGTGCTGTTGGCATGCCTCGTGGCGGCGGTGGCCGCGGCCGAAGACGAAGAGGAGTCCATGGAGGAGGGCCCGTTGCGGCCGAGCGGTCCCATTGTGCGGCTGTCAGAAGGCCTGGTGCGTGGGACGACGTTGTCCACCCGTCTCAACAAGACCATCTACTCCTTTCTGGGGATCCCATACGCAAAGCCGCCCGTCGGCGATCTGCGCTTCAGGGTCAGTATCTGCCTAAGGGCAAATAATCCTCCACCTCTCTTAATCTACTTCAATGCTAAAATTTGCAAACTTTACACTCCTNTCTTAGGAAGGGAGCACTATTCATTCGGGAATTGGGAAAGACTCGGCCACGCCGGTGTTACGGAACCGCCTTAGCAGTTCTCTGGAGTGGTTTCTGGAAAAGCGAAATGGGGATGACCGGGAATCGAACCCAGGTCGCCCCGAATATGAGTCAAGTGGTTTGCCACTGCACCACTTCGCTCGGTATTATGCAGCGTAGGTTTTAACGTATGTTAATACATTAGAGGCCTTCCTCTTCTCCAATCACCCATCACCTTCACTTTGGGTCGGGTCTAATCTCTTGTGTACTTCGAAATAGTTTGTGGCACGAGTAAGTGCTCAACACGTTTGCTGCAGCGCTACGAGCCACGGTCAATTTTGAAATCTTGGTTTGCAAATAATATCTTAAGCATGGTGTTAAATGTCTACCGGTATTTCCTAAAACCTTGCCATTTTTATCTGAATACGGTGCAAGATGTTAACGCTAGGATTCCTCTTGACATGAATACTGGTTAGCGATAAAGCAGACAGCTCGTCACTTTGCGTATTACTGATAACGCGCAAGGCGACGCACACGTACATTGCATTTATTTAAGAGCAATGACCTAGGGACAACCAGTAATCGTTTTACTATTACAAAATGTGTACTTATCACCATGGTGGAGTATTTCGCGTCGCATGTTCCAAACTTGGCAGGGTTGCCAAATAAAACTATCATTGGCCTTTGGTGGGGTGGGGAGGGAGCATGGAAGGTGTGAGCTAATAAGTTCGAATAATTGATCAACTATGCCAGTTAAAACAAATCTGTGACCTCTTCGTTACGTTCGCAATAAAGTTCTGAGCAGCGAGTGAACACAATTCCGCAGAGGTGGGATATAATCAAGTCTAATAAGAGACTTTACTTTGCCGCCTCCCCTGTATGCGATAGCTGGCTTGAAAATAAAAGCTTCTCGCCAAATTATAATGATAAACAAGGAGCGTGGCTCTGGACTTAAGCCGCTCGCCTACCTAGCACTTGAAAAGTGTTGCAGTGTGTTTGGATACGCATTTTTTGATGAACTATTAAGCGTGCTCCCGACAGGTTTACCTACGAAAAGAAGGCACGTTCCAGACCATGACAGAATCAGAATGGTACTTTAATACATCACATTTTGGAAACATTATTTTAATTCACTCCAGCGTAGCTATATTAAAAAAAAAAACCTATTTGTTGCTGGATCTCAAACAAAATGGATGAATGCGAAACTACGACAGAGGCATGCGGGCGGTGGATTTAGCTACAGAATCGCGTACAATAAATTATAGGGTCGCTTTCCCGAAGTTCTGCAATCACGGCAAAACTTCGCTAGTTCAGTGGCTGGTGCGTAAAGGCGATACTGCTTCACATACGCCGCCGGTTCTAGTTATCCATAGCGCTTCATAGATATATTGCCTCGCACATACATGCTCCTCACTAGGCCTCCGCACCGAAGTCATAGCGAAGGAGAGATGACGCTTCATCTACAGGATGATTCTAAAATCATGGGACAAACATTGAGGGGTGGTAGAGCTCACTAAAACCAACAATTATTGTAGGTGGAGTGATTGGCGAACTTATTCAAATACGCCGGGTATTTCACGCACGCGTGCAGCCGCACAGGATAGTCGAGCGACGAGGTCTTCAATGGAATCAAATAGAGTACATTAGATGNGGGTGACGTATTGAGGCACAAACATGAAATGCAACACATTGTTTATTTACAACATCGCCGCATATGCCATTTTACATCAATGTTTATAATAATTGCTCAAAATTGCTACCACCGACAGTAATGCAAGCTTGGTAGCGTCGGTGGAGTGATTGGCGAACTTATTCAAATACGCCGGGTATTTCACGCACGCGTGCAGCCGCACAGGATAGTCGAGCGACGAGGTCTTCAATGGAATCAACTGGAGTACATTAGATGCATGTCTGCCTTTTCGCTATTCGTAAAATCACTCTCAAGCGCAAATGCTTTTTTCGCTGATGCAGTAGATCACTGGCGCACCGTTTGACTGCCCTCAACTATTGCCACCATTGTCAGCCAATCACGCCATATGTAGAGGTAGCCAAGCATGCGTGACTGTTGGTGGATGCATTTCCAGCAACTGTTTTAACATTTTCTTTACGGAATCGCTTGTTAAGTATGCAGCTAATGAACATTTTATGTTTCCGTTAATGTGTTATGTTTTTGTGCCTCAACGCATCACTTCCGCCCATATATTCCTATACAATAAGTGTTTGTTTTAGTGAGCTCTACCACCCCTCAATGTTTGTCCCATNTTTTTGTCGTAAATGACATTGTCGTAAATTGTGTTTAGTTTTGCTTGTGGTATTGTAAATTATCAAATCTGGCGGTTTTTTTCTTTCGTTNTTGCTCCTTTGTGGACATTGTCGTAAATTGTGTTTAGTTTTGCTTGTGGTATTGTAAATTATCAAATCTGGCGGTTTTTTTCTTTCGTTCTTTCTATATTGTCAGCGTAGTCGAAACTGGAATACGAGTTATGAATCCGGACACCGCTTCAAGAACAGCCGATTATTGGTGANTTCTTTCTATATTGTCAGCGTAGTCGAAACTGGAATACGAGTTATGAATCCGGACACCGCTTCAAGAACAGCCGATTATTGGTGACCTCAGTTTTTGATGTGAAGGGTCTCTTAGTCCTCAGGTAAGACATTTAAGGAATAACTGTTGTTGCTTGTGCAAATTAATCGCCAAAACCTCTGTTTCATCCTCGACGGCCTGCAAAGGGGGAAGAAGGCAGGTATGCTGTTGCCCCCACCCAAATTTCAAAGAGAGGCGCCAAACGCGCGTCTTCAGATACAAAAATTAATTTTCATTGTATCGCTTATTTTATGATGGGGGGCGCCGAATGCTCACCGGGCTCAGAAATCTTAAAACTAATTTTAATTGTGGGCTNATCGCTTATTTTATGATGGGGGGCGCCGAATGCTCACCGGGCTCAGAAATCTTAAAACTAATTTTAATTGTGGGCTAGAATAAAATTTATACCAGTTGAAGAGTAAATCCAATTCACTTGACTGGTGTGTGTTTCAGAGGCAATTGTTTATTATATTAATACAGTTCTTGTTGCAGTCGTATCCCCATCCATAGACTAGAGATGAGCTAGACCGATCTCCCTGGCTGAGCACAACCAATCTTCGTGTCCCTTATTGAACTGCTTTTCTGCCATCACGTCTAGCGAAAATTACAATTGTTTGGATTTGAAGTTGGAAAATGTATTTGTAAACCAATTCGTAATGCAGTTTGATTACATTCAAATTGGCAAAAATATCTTATTCATTTAATAATGCTTGTCATTTAAACAACCAGATATAAACAAATATGTTAATCACTGTTGACTATGTGTCTTTGAAAGTTGTGTATGGTTGGGGCAGGTTAATGTTCGGTACATGCGCAGAAGATGAATAAGCGGTCTACCTCAACTTAAGTATATGTATCCACTAGTGCCAGCTTCGAGTTAACAATTATCAGAGAACAGGAACTGGTATAGGTGGAGCATTACAGTTTCTAGTAGATCTCAGTTGTGTTTCGGGTTTTCAAGGTTGCTAGTAGCTAACAAGTGATGGTATTTTTTCTTTTTCAGTCCTAACAAGCGTTTTATTTTATTGCAACACAAATAAAGATGCAGGAGTTTGTGATTTATGATAAATAATACGTTTTTTTTTTTTGCTGAAAGCTGGTCGCAGCATACGAAGTAGTTACATGCGGCCAGGTGTTAAAATGGAAACAGATACTTAACATTAAATTAGCACAGATAAGCTAGTACCTACATAATAATTTTTTTACCAATCAGAGTTATAAAAATTACTATTATAAAAGGAATTTAAGTAAATTGCATTTCAGTTCAAACAAAAATCTGTTGCTGTCGCTCGCAACAATATATAATTACCAGTTTAACTTTAAAAACGGTTTAGTGTGCCGCTACAGATCATAATTCCATTAAATAAAAAATATTTTATTTAAAAAATTTTAATATATCAGCATGCTACTTCGGTATCCAGTGCATCGGGGGAAGTAGTGATCCTCCTCCATCACACAAAACCATAAGCAAAACAATTAATAATTTCGGCCTACTACCTCCGATATTTATTGACTTTCTTAGGGGAAAAAAAGCAAATGAGCGTCATCGCTGCCACTGTAGAAGAGTGATCGTTTTAGCAGAGGAAGAGCAGCATGCAAGACCAAGCGCCCGCAGTTTGCCATCTTCTGGCTGCTTTATTCCTCTTTGCCACGATGCACGCCTCCTTTCCTGAATTCCCTCTCATGTAGGCGTATGGGGCTTNATCGCTTATTTTATGATGGGGGGCGCCGAATGCTCACCGGGCTCAGAAATCTTAAAACTAATTTTAATTGTGGGCTCGAATAAAATTTATACCAGTTGAAGAGTAAATCCAATTCACTTGACTGGTATGTGTTTCAGAGGCAATTGTTTATTATATTAATACAGTTCTTGTTGCAGTCGTATCCCCATCCATAGACTAGAGATGAGCTAGACCGATCTCCCTGGCTGAGCACAACCAATCTTCGTGTCCCTTATTGAACTGCTTTTCTGCCAACACGTCTAGCGAAAATTACAATTGTTTGGATTTGAAGTTGGAAAATGTATTTGTAAACCAATTCGTAATGCAGTTNACACGTCTAGCGAAAATTACAATTGTTTGGATTTGAAGTTGGAAAATGTATTTGTAAACCAATTCGTAATGCAGTTTGATTACATTCAAATTGGCAAAAATATCTTATTCATTTAATAATGCTTGTCATTTAAACAACCAGATATAAACAAATATGTTAATCACTGTTGACTATGTGTCTTTGAAAGTTGTGTATGGTTGGGGCAGGTTAATGTTCGGTACATGCGCAGAAGATGAATAAGCGGTCTACCTCAACTTAAGTATATGTATCCACTAGTGCCAGCTTCGAGTTAACAATTATCAGAGAACAGGAACTGGTATAGGTGAAGCATTACAGTTTCTAGTAGATCTCAGTTGTGTTTCGGGTTTTCAAGGTTGCTAGTAGCTAACAAGTGATGGTATTTTTTCTTTTTCAGTCCTAACAAGCGTTTTATTTTATTGCAACACAAATAAAGATGCAGGAGTTTGTGATTTATGATAAATAATACGTTTTTTTTTTTTGCTGAAAGCTGGTCGCAGCATACGAAGTAGTTACATGCGGCCAGGTGTTAAAATGGAAACAGATACTTAACATTAAATTAGCACAGATAAGCTAGTACCTACATAATAATTNTGCGGCCAGGTGTTAAAATGGAAACAGATACTTAACATTAAATTAGCACAGATAAGCTAGTACCTACATAATAATTGTTTTACCAATCAGAGTTATAAAAATTACTATTATAAAAGGAATTTACGTAAATTGCATTTCAGTTCAAACAAAAATCTGTTGCTGTCGCTCGCAACAATATATAATTACCAGTTTAACTTTAAAAACGGTTTAGTGTGCCGCTACAGATCATAATTCCATTAAATAAAAAATATTTTATTTAAAAAATTTTAATATATCAGCATGCTACTTTGGTATTCAGTGCATCACACAAAACCATAAGCAAAACAATTAATAATTTCGGCCTACTACCTCCGATATTTATTGACTTTCTTAGGGGAAAAAAAGCAAATGAGCGTCATCGCTGCCACTGTAGAAGAGTGATCGTTTTAGCAGAGGAAGGGAGGGTCGAGCAGCATGCAAGACCAAGCGCCCGCGGTTTGCAATCTTCTGGCCATGGCTGCTTTATTCCTCTTTGCCACGATGCACGCCTCCTTTCCTGAATTCCCTCTCATGTAGGCGTATGGGGCTTAGCCCTGAGACGCAACACAGTCCAGACCTACCCCCGGACAACACTTAACACTTAGTTATTAGGGTAGTTAGAAAAAAAAAATTGCCATCTTTTTGCATCCTGTTATCCGCGTCGTTAGAAGCTTCCTGTGATCCGTGGTTATACCCAGTGCAGTCTTCTATGGTACAGAGAGTAAGTACTCACTTTTGTTTAATTACAGTGAAATGACGCGAGCAGGCAGCCAGTCGCCGGTGCCGCCCGGCCATGGAGGCCGCGTGCAGTTTTATCAGGATGGTTGTGGGGGTTGGTTGGGGGGGAGGCATAAGAGTATAGCTAGCCGCAGGGAGGGCGTTGGTAGAGGGCCAGTGTGCTGAGTGCGTGTAATGATAACAGCTGTGGTGCGGCCTTGGATGCCGTACATTGCTTGTGTGTTCAAATTTCGCGAGTATAAAAAAAAAGTAATGAAATGTGGTTTATTCACATGCCGAAGGAAACGGAAGTCGCTTACTGATGAGCGATAGGAATTTATTATTCCCGGTAAATTAAAATATGTAATAAATGTTTTAAAAAATCGGCAGTTTAAAGTAATAAATCTCGTTTCTAGCTAAAATTTCCATAATGGAAATGCGTGTGTGATATACCGCCAACCATCCTTAAGTGGCGTTTACTATCAAAAATGCCATAAATATCACCGTGTAACTGACGTTAAACACAGCCTAAGAAAAAATCAGCTGTTCGCAATCTAATTTTTTTTTTTCCCCTATCTGCGTTGTGAAAATGAAATGGATTCGTTTACGTATTTCATAATGCTGAACGTGTTTAGTTTGTATTTGCGGCTGCTATTATAGTGTGATGCTGCTGTTTTGAAAACGTCTATCATAGGCAGCAAAAGATATTGCGTTTACACACACTGGCGCATATCCGGCCCGAAAGGGCAAATGTCCGGGCTCGAGAACAATGTGGACTGTATTGTAACGAAAACATTTCGAGTTGCGAAACAACGCCAAATTGGTCTTGGCACATTCTGGCAGCGTCGCACCAGGCCGATGGCGCCACCATCGGCAGTGTTGTCACAATGTGGCGGGAAATTTAAACTAGTTCAAAAAAGGATACTTCAATTAGGTACTGGAGACTCGTGAACGAATATCCCGATGCAAGAAATCGTGATGTCACAGCACGACTGACATTCAGAGGTACTGCTTCTCTGAATGTTGTGACCGCGGAGCTATAACCTGCTGTATTTATAAAAATTGTCTAAATCTTCGGGTGCCATTTTGGTTACGTTTTAAAAATGCTCAACACTTAGAAGCTCCAGCGACAGGATTTTACGACCGGAATGTAAACTTCTCCCCCATCCTTTTTACTTCATTTTCCCAGCAATGTGCACAATGACGATGAAACACCCTGGCGCTATCACGTCCATTGCAGAAATACGGAAATGCCACGAGCAGTTAAGCATAGAGCAAGCATTTGTGGTAATGCGAGAAGATACGAATTTCCTCAGCGCACGCTCATTCGGCTTGTACGGACACAATGCTCTAGTGTGGACCCACGCTAAGGTGCAGTAACTCTTATACTATGGATATCGCAAGGTCATTTTCGTAAAGAGAATCTATAACATGAGCACACTGCAGTTGCAGCTGTTCTCTAAATGTATCGAGGATTTCATTGAATATCATCTGATCCAGCCGTATGAATTAGTCTTCCATCCTTAGTCTCGTCAGACCTGAGAGTGTGCTATTGTCCGTGCCCTCAACAAATCTGTATATTTGTAAACTGCTGAAGGACTTGTATGGTCAAAGATTCGTTTCTCTTAAATTTGCAAGAAAGTCAGACCGAGAACTATTGTTAATAACGATTTGTCCTAACACTATACTGACTGCAGTTTTGATGCCAACAGTATAGAATACGTGCTTTAAAAGTTTGTAATACTTTCTGTGTGAGTTTTATTGTGGAAAAGGTACATTTAAATAAGAAAAAAGGTTTTTTAAAATATAAAAACAATAGTCAGAAGTAGGGGGTTCTGTGCTGGGGGGGCCCACCTTGGTCACGTGTTTCTCTCCCCCCCCCCCC
>NQII01002410.1:275297-297911 GCA_002778355.1 Clitarchus hookeri | reverse complement strand
GTAAGGGCGATCTCGTGACCACCCCGCACTCACGCACGCACGCTTGCACCCTTTCGCTCCCTTACACGTAAGTACAAGCTGCCATCATGAACATGCTTATAGCTAAACTGAACGGCAATGCACATTATAGGTTACAAATGGACTTGGTGATTGAGAAGCAGCACACAGCATCGGGTTTCCGGTTGGCGGATACGTCTTATTGCAAGTGCATGATATGTATGTTGAATGCAGAATTTAGGATATGTTTACCTACACGCTACATTTAACTGAACTTAGTGACTGACATGAAACTGCTTAACGAGGCTACGGTGCACATAGCACATAGTGGTATCAAGCCTATCTGTAACGGTAAGACAATGTACATGCTGTAATTCTAGTAATGTGTGTGTACATAGGAATAAACAGCAACTCGCCTCAGTAGAGCTCTAGCTCTCCATGTACACATCAATCGTGTACACCACATTCAACCTACTGGATGTGGCCAAGTATGGCGATGTTACGACTCGGCACAGTTGTGCTCACTTCAAACCACCTGGACTGCGTGAGCAAGTGGAAAGCTGCAGCGGACTCGAATACTGGGTGTGCTACAACGCCGAGAGCGAAGAGGGATGTCTCGTCTTATACCCGACGCCATGCAGTGTCGTTGCATGCCCCGTGTTTTACCTGCCGCTGGACACGAAACTGCCTTGCACCATCATCAATATGGTCGCTCATGCATATGATCTGTACCATCCCAACAGCGGTGTAATCACCAGTTGGACTGAGACCTGTACGGGCGAACATCACACGACCATCATGAAGCATGGAGCGGTTATATGGAAGACAATGTGTTATCCGCTAACGTGCGAAGTTCACTTGGCAACAGTAATGTGAGCACGCCGTCACAAGCATATAAGAAGCAACAAACATTACATCTCGTGAGCAGTCAGCAGCGGTGCAGCATTCAGTATACAACCGCCATCACAATGAACAATACGTTTTACAAACGCGACTGTGTACAGGTTCGNAGCGGTGCAGCATTCAGTATACAACCGCCATCACAATGAACAATACGTTTTACAAACGCGACTGTGTACAGGTTCGGTAGGAAAATGTGAACTTATACACTGGAGAGCCAAAAAAACTGGTATAGGCGTGCGTATGCAAATAACAGAGGTATGGATAAAATTTGGAGTTTTGCGTACGACCATTTCATGAGTGTACCGTGAATCCGGTAAAACATCAAATCTTCGACANAGCGGTGCAGCATTCAGTATACAACCGCCATCACAATGAACAATACGTTTTACAAACGCGACTGTGTACAGGTTCGTTAGGAAAATGTGAACTTATACACTGGAGAGCCAAAAAAACTGGTATAGGCGTGCGTATGCAAATAACAGAGGTATGGAACCAATCAGAGTAATGCGATGCTGTCGGCAGCGCCTATATAAGACAACAAGCGTCCGGCAAAGTTGCTAGATCGGTTACTGCTGCTACAATGACAGGTTATCGAGATTTAAATGAGTTTGAACGTGGTGTTATAGTCGGCGCACGAGAGATGGGACATAGCATCCCCGGGGTAGCGATAAAATTTGGAGTTTTGCGTACGACCATTTCATGAGTGTACCGTGAATCCGGTAAAACATCAAATCTTCGACATCGCTGCGGCCTGAAAAAGATCGTGACAAACGATGACTTCAGAGAATCATTAAACGTGACAGACGTGCAACCATTTCACAAATTGGCGCAGATTTCAATGCTGGGGCATCAACAAGTGTCAGCGTGCGAACTATTCAACGGACCATCATTGATGTGGGCTTCCGGAGCCGAAGGCCTACTCGTGTACCGTTGTTGACTGCATGACACAAAAAGCTTTACGCCTCGTCTGGGCCCGCTAACACCGCTGGACTGTTGATGACTGGAAACATGTTGCCTGGTCTGACGAGTCTCGTTTCCAATTGTATCGGGCGGATGGATGTGTACGGGTATGGAGACCTCATGAATTCATGGACCCTACATGTCAACAGGGGACTATTCAAGCTGGTGGAGGCTCTGTCATGGTGTGGGGCGTGTGCAGTTGGCGTGAAATGGGACCCCTGATACGACTCTTGACAGGTGACAGATACGTAAGCATCCTGTCCGATCACCTGCACCCATTCATGTCCATTGTGCATTCCGACGGAGGTGGACAATTCCAGCATGACAATGCGACACCCCACACGTCGATAGTTGCTACCGAATGGCTCCATGAACACTCTTCTGACTTTAGACACTTTCATTGGCCACCTTAATCACCAGACATGAACATTATTGAGCATATCTGGGATACCTTGCGACGTGCTGTTCAGAAGAGATCTCCGCCGCCTCGCACTCCTATGGATTTGTGGACTGCCCTGCAGGATTCATGGTGTGAATTGCCTCCTGCATACCTCCAGACATTAGTCGAGTCCATGCCACGTCGTATTGCGTCACTTCTGCGTGCTCGCGGGGGCCCTACACGATATTAGACAGATGTACCAGTTTTTTTTGGCTCTTCAGTGTACGATCGGTACTTCGTTGGGTACAGACAGGTGGTATTTAAGCCAGAGTTGTAACACGAGCAAGTACAGGTATGTGATGGTGAAAATCGTATGTGGTGATACCATAATGCGTGGGATAACTTTCACAGCCAGATCTATCATGCTTCAAGTACAATAGGTTTGCCGTTGCCAATCTCAGACCAAACAGTCAAATACCCGCAGGTGGACACATTCTCACAGTGCAATCAGAATTTGAAGATATTACCGAACTGCATCATGAGAACAAGAAAGTGAACTTTGTCCTACACGATGTAGACAATGGGGCAATCTGCTGGTGGACCAACGAGTGTATGGGACACATATATACCACTATGCGGAAAGGCTGTGGAAGCAAATGGTTCCTAATCTGCGTGGCCAAGGTTTGCTGTGTAGCCTATGTAAGTAAACGGATTAATGAACTTGTGTGTGTGTGTGTTGTACATCATGGACGTCGAAGCCTTGGGTATGGACACGGACAGTACGACGGTCCAGGAAGAACTAACATGTCGCCGCAGCCTGTGCCGATATATGGAGGCTATCTGTGCCCTTGTTTCACACATTCTGGGACTATTAGTCAAGATTTTTACATAGAATTGACGTCACACCCCCACCACCACACACACGTTGGTGAACCATATGAGACCCGTATCCAGCCCGTCGGCAGCAATAGCAGTCTGGCAGAAAGGTTGGTAACTTCCCGCACGGAACATGCTCACAACAGCAGTGTGATCCGCCTCACAGTAGCGACACTAAGCGGACATATGCCGAGGACCGCGTCAGAGTTGTGCACTGTCTGTCGGCACACGAGCATGCGTCGTACGAGCCTGGTCAACAACTGATCGGGTGTATGTCATATAGCAATTGTGCCGTCTTCTACATGAGGGAGGACACTACACTACACTGCCCTGCACAGAGGAAGCAGTCCTTACCACTGTATGTTTGCAAACATTTTCAATTGATTGTTTCTTAGAAGTTTCAACAACTGTCTGTTATATTGTGAGCATTGGATTGCTTGCGTACAACTCTTTTTTTTTATTAGTGATTTAAGCTGATCTAATATGTTCGATCCATAATAATTCACGGAATATGAACACAATTCATTAGCAAGAGAAATCCATTCTTTCTTGAAAGCACCTAATTGAGTTACTTCAAAACGTACTTTGCAGCCTAGCTTACCTTGCTTGCAATAAATCCCAGGGAAAGCTTATTTTTTTCCTTGACCACATTTCTTCATTCCAAACATCTGGCCATCGTTGTTGTCCTACACTTCCAACATTGATTTAGAGTCATACTGGGACTGTCTTCATATTTCATGATGGCTCTGTCATCGTTTCTTGGAGAATCATTGGGTCCATCAAACAAAACCGAGGTGCTCGAGATACACTTATGAATACAAGAGTGGAGATTTTTGAAGAACCAACAACACTAGTACCAACAACACAAAAAAAAAAAGAGGTTAACAGATTTTGTTTAGGCTTTTGTCCCATAATTACTGTAGAGCAATAGATAAAAGAAGTTACATTTTCAAACAAGCTGCCTTTTCCTCATGCTGGAAGTAGTAAATAAACTGTCTACAAACAATCAGGAAACAAAACTGAACTAGGAATGTAGCCAGTTTGTGCAGGCGTGGTGTTTAGTTTGGCAGTTACCCTGTCACTGATCTTATACCCATTGCCCGCCCTGGCCCTGCTCCACTCCACCTAACAACACCCTGCATGTGACACAGTTACGAGCACTGTAGCGGCCTCTCTGTAAGTTTTGCAGTTCATCTCCTTCGCACGCATTCCCTCCGTGGTATATTCTTGCAGCTGATAATGGGGCTCGTCTACCTGCAGCTATTTTGCATGATAGAAGCACGAAAGCAGGGGAGCGATAAAGATGACACTGGCATGAACACATCAACAAACATATGTACAGACTTTTTTTTTCAACACAAAAACAGTTGAGAAGCTCTTGCTCCTGCCTCNATTTTTTTTTTTAACACAAAAACAGTTGAGAAGCTCTTGCTCCTGCCTCAGTGGTGGAGTATCGCTCTGCATAAACTACATCCTTGGCCTGTGGTATAAATGGTATTCAAGTGTATACAACCTCCCAAAGCTAACATAATAATAGTGGAATAAAATAAAGTAAATGAATGTAGGTACAGTATGCGAGTGATCTAAAGTCTAACCAAGCCTTGCACATTTATTAAAAATCTCTAGGGAAGGTTGGAATTTCAGGATGACATTATGTTCCACCTACAAATTATAGCAATATACCGTACAGCCATTAATTATTCTTTTACTTTTTTGCTTTGCCTGCGCAAGCTTAATCCGAGTTGAGAGCTTGATGTTCTCCTGCCTAACCATCCAAAACATGCAATTTGAGTAGACTAGTTACATCTTCACTCAGCCAAAGTGCTCAGGCATGTGTAAATGATTACAGATGTCACTGATTGGCATATCAATTTATTGTTACAGTTACATAATGATTTTATGTATCGCAAGACTGAAACTTAATTACTGTTCACGGAAATTTTTTAAAACTAGTTTTCTTTTTTCAGGGCTTGCAGTCTCAATTGCTTGTCCATATGAACAAACAATTCACATGGTTCTTCCCCACATTTACATACTACTGGACAGAACTGTTGTAGATGTGGACTGTTGCAGGACCCGAAAGCAGCGGAGTCGTGGAGTGGAGTGCTGGATGCCACCAAGGACCGGGATGTGTGTGCTCAACGCACGCACCCTGAGCGGAAAATTGTCGGTCATGAGGACTGCCTTCACCTTAATGTGTACACAACCAGGGTGAGTTGATTGCCATTGCAGTAAGAACTTAAATACAGTGAGAAGACCGTTACAATATGTATTAAATTTTGTAGGTGGTGGTCAAAGAAGCCAATGGCTCTGTTTGTTCTGGTATGATAATAAAACAGTCCTTCCACCTGATGGATTGTTGCCGTCGCCCAGAACCACTAGCTATATCATGTCCATTGCTCCCAAGATATCCTATGAAGTCAGAACAGTTCAGATGGTGTGCCATATACCTTGTCTCCAATACCCTAGTATCTAGCCTTTCCCTAACATTATTATCTATTCATACAGCTGTCTCATACATTTTCTCAGCATTCCGGTCACTAACCGATCATGCCTGGCAAATATCGCGCATGCCACACCATACGTACTCTTCTGAGGATCGTTTATATAGGTAGGCCACATAAAGAGCAACAGCATTGATACTGTATGATGTATGTAAATGCACCATCAAATTAAATTCAAACTGTTTGCATATCCTCCTCTGGCATGCCTATTTACCAACGTTCATGTTTGCAAAGTGGCTGTTATAGGATGCACAAATTTTAATGGCAAAACTGAATATGTCAGTTGATTCAAAGAGTGAGTGAGTGAGTGAATGAATGAATGAAGATATTTGGGCAGCTCTTAACATCGAGGTTTTGAGAGCCGATGATGACGAAGCGAGGTGAGTATGAAGCAGTGCCAAACTGTAAGGGCGGGGGAAACGAGAGATCCCTGAGAAAACCCACTGACCAGCGGCATCATCCAGTACAATTCCCACATGCGAAAATCCAGGGGCGACCCTGCCGGGAATCGAGCCCGGTTCGCCTCACTCAAAGAGGAAAATTTATCTCAACAGATGGTAATACGTTAGTTTAAAAAATATTTTTCAAAATTCATGGAAACGTCATAAGGAAAGAACTTTTTCAGCTTCTGAGTAAGGATCGGCTCTAGAGAGCCGATCCTTACTCAGGGTTCTCTCTGCCCCCTCGTGGAGGCAGAAAGGACCCGGCCACGGGCCCATGCACTCTGCGAGGTTACTTCGCAACTACAATATGGACCCCGGGGCCGAGATCGTGACCTATCCACCAAAGGCGAATCATTCGCGGCTAGTCTCGACCACGCTGAGACACACGTGCAGAAGGGAGCCCTCGCTCTACCCTCTCCTCATTTTTCAAGGGACGCACAACTAGTGCGAGACCTCACATAGGAGCGCCACCCAATGTACTGCTCCACCACGTAGGCACATGCGAGCCAGAGGAACACGAGCAGGCTACATCCAGCGCACCGCTGGGAGAACCCCAGAGACCCGACATATACTGGTCGTCCATCCCACTGTCTTCCAGCCCCTCCGGGAACCTCCGGTGGAGGGAGGGATTACACACTCAAACATCGTATTCGTTTAATTTGAGTTACCGACCCTCACACAGATGTGGTCCGGGAATGGAATCCCATGGACCGCAATGTGCGTTCAAAGTGTCGATGTTCGTGTGTCCTGCAGTTCACACTACGACGCACAGTTTGCAGCGCCCTTCTGCTTATTGGCATAAAGATCTGCTGGTGTGCCTAAGTAATGGTCCACTGGGCAAAAAATTTTTTTTGTCATTTGTGCCTAGTCTACATCTTCACACCTTATTGCCGGGCCAGGTGGTACAAGTGTGCCGGTATGGTCAACTTAAATATTGGAGTGTTTCTTTTGGTGGGCTGTGGTGGAGGCAAGTTTTCCTTGTTAATAAATGTACATAATTTTTCACCCCGTCTATAAACACAAAAGTAATTTCACCCTCTTAAAGTTTATCTTGTTAATAAGTCTAAGTTTTTTTGGTCCCTTCAGAAACTTAATACAGTTTTACTTTATGGTATTTCCCTTCTTCTCAGAGTGTAAGTCTCTGGGTGTATCTGTAATAGCATCAGAATACTGTGCATAGTAGTTGCAAAAGGTTATTACTCCCCATTCAGCAAGACAGTCTCTCTTCTCTGCCTTTGCTATACATTTCCACAGTGAGGGAAGAATAGAGGGGTTGCAACCTGTACATAATGTACAGAACACTGGTTAGGCATGGAAGAGGTAGGGCAATACTACTCATCACAACCCCTGTTTGAAGTCCAAGATCTGCTTTGTCGCCAAACCATAAAACTGTTTCAGTGAGGAGAGTAATCTAGAACGCTATCCTCGTATCCACAGCCTACGTCTATGAAAGAGGGGAGTAACTGTGTGGTCCAAATGAATGCAGAGGATAGACTGGCCACAGGTGGTGGGCAATGGTCTGCTTGAAACCAGCTATCAACCTGGCCACATGAACTAACAAGAATGTTAGTCTCAGCTGCAACTTGTGGGACCACTGATGGAAGGAGCAATGACTGGGCCCTGGTATGGAGAGGTCATCTCTCCAAGTGACAAAACATGACAGGAATAACTGTTGTAGTTATAACAGTCACAAAACCTTCTACACTACTGTTCAAGGTTTCATACACTGGGACATTCTACACTGTGGCTCAGTGAAGTTCTGTTGCATAGCTACTCCACCGCATTCACATTTCCCAAGTATCCATTGAAGATTTTTAGTACCTATCCTTCTGATAAAAGAAATCAAATCCAGAGGTTATTTTGAGTTACCATTAACCTTGAATACCTGTTACTTGGAAGGTTACATACAGATAATGATGGATGTTTGCTAGGACATGATCCACCCTGCAGATTCTTTTTGCTATCTGGTGGAGTTAAAAATGGGTTATGGATTCATGAAATTATTTATATTATCACTGGGATTGAAACTTTGGTTACAAGACACACACACCATCGCTACATCACAAGCACACCCGGTGCATTGCAGTTCTTCTCTCTATTAAGATTTCGAATTTATGGTACCTGTACTACAAAAAAAACTCTAATGGTTCAATTGAAGTCTGAACTGTCCTCCAAAAACTAGACCAAGCCTGCAGACCTACTCTAGACCACTGGATATTGCTTTCCTTCAGTGGTGGAATACTTTAGGCAACCTCTCGTATGACTTTTTTTTCCCTATACATTCAAATTACATTTCATGTTGCATAAAAGATATAAGTGTTTATCACACAGAAGCGAAGATATTCATAACTATCAGAAAAACATAACAATATTTCTGCAGTAGTTACAGCAAAAATTTAATTTAAAATAAGGATTTAAGATTTGTATTAAGACAGGTACATCGCTGCTAAGACAAGTATTGGAGATTGTATATAATACATCATGTCTTGACGGGAAAAATAAAAGGAGTTAGGATATCCATTTACTTTCATTCTGGTGCCCTTTCCTAAATTTAGAGGAGTGGTAGTGTTTGCCCTGCCACCCTAGTTGTTATACCACTGCTTTTCTCTACCTATCTGTGTTATTATACACTTACTCTGCTGTAAATTGACCATCAAACAATGGTTATTATCATTATGTATCTTGATATATTTTATATTGGTATTTTATAATATACCTTCAGGTTTAAGATATTTGCAAAAAAAATTATATTCTTTTGTCTTGACTTAATATTATTTAACTTACAGTATTTGGTGTGTCAATTCATGCTAGGCCAAATACACATTATGCAATGATGTAATTTTTTGTATGTACATTAAATAATATCCGAATACCCCATGTTTAAAACTATGGTTAACCTCTCCCTTTGAAACTAAATATCATTCTGTAGTAATAAAATATTCTGAAAATGTTTACCTTTGTGTTGGTAAGACCTAGGAAAAAAAAATTTGTAAAGTAGTGTTGGAAGTGCTGAAAAACATACTGTCAGGATGGTTCTCAAACTATTACCAGTAAAGTTATCACTGTGCATTAGAGGCTACTTATTGGCAAAGTAATTTTCTTCAACATTTATCCTTAAAACAGAGGTTTTGTACATTATATTAATTTTTCTAACAAATTTCTGTGATCACAAAATTTAACTGACAGATAGTAAGTTCCCCTGAAAAACTTAATTTAAACAAATTGCTGACAATGTACTTCACAACAGTTTTGCTAGAAGGCTGCTGGTGTTTTAGTGTTGTGGGTGGTGTGCCTAGTTGCTGAACAACACAGACAAAGAGGTGGAGATGTGGGATGTAGTGGTACTCCTGCACGCCGGAGGGTTCTCTCACAGTTCTGCCAGCAGCATAGACTACTGTCCTGACAACCTGCTGGACAAGCCAGTTGTACTGGTGGCTCCCAACTACCGACTGGGTGCCTTCGGTAAGACTTCATTTGTTAATTAATGGCCATGTGGGATTAAGTGGTTTCTGCTTACTAATTTTCAGAGCTATGATACATTTATGTCACTTCGCTGTGCAGTAATAAAAACCTAGGGACCATTCACACAAGACAACAATATACAGCTGACACAACTCCAGATACATGCTACTGTCGCTGGCGCGCTCAGTTCAAAATGTAGTCTTTTCAGACAAGTCCCGCTTCAACCTGTCCTACAGTGATGGCCCCAAACGTGTTAGATGCTACCGTGGTGACCGCAGTCTGGCAGCCTGCATTGTGGAGTGGCATTGCGGATAAACATCAAGTGAAATGGTTTGGGGCGCCATTGGATACAACATGAAATCTCGACTCCTACGTATTGAGGGCAATCTGAACAGCAACTGCTATATCAGGGAGGTTTTAGAGCCCAAGGTACTGCCCCTCCTTCAGGCAACTCCACATGCCATACTTCAGCAGGACAATGCCCGGCCACATGTGGCGAGGAATGTGCAATCTGCATTCAAAGCACAATGGGTACCACTGCTTCCCTGGCCCTCACATTCGCCTGACATGTCGTCCATCGAACATATCTAGGATATGATTGGTCGGCGACTTTTTCATGGTCCTCCAGCAACCACTGTTGATGCTTTGTGGACTCGCATAAAAATCACGTGGAAGATTTCCCCAGGAACATATCCAGGTCCTCTTTGATTTCATGCCACGATGTTTAGGGGCTCTGATTGCAGCATGTGGGGGCTTCACACCATACTGAATTACCAAGGACAAAAGATCATGTACAATTCTGTAACCCTAATCAATTGTGTGTCGTTATGTACCTAATCTGTGGAAAAAAGTTCATTTAAATCACATGTATCCTTCTTGATGTTGCATTTTTCACAAACATTAGTGTAGGTGTATATGTAATGCCTTCTAAGATATAGTTTTCATGTATAATACATATCATTAAACTGAGTGGGCAAGAATGCGGTGCGTTGTCCCTTTGGTATAATTTTCTAGACTTGGTTAAAGCTTGTTTGCATGAGGTGGAGGAGCAACTTGAAAGTAGAACTTTAGAAGGGCTTCACAAAAGTTGGAAGTGTGTAATCATGAATCGACTATACAACTACTTTTGGAGGTGCTAAATGTGTTTAGTTAACAATATTTGAACTGAACATCACAGTTAAAACAACACACACACTGGGGGACATAGTTTCTCTTTCGTGAATAATTTTCCTAAACTTCAGAAATACTTATTCACAAATTATTGTAATGGACACATTGTTTACCAAGTTATAAAGTGCTTGGTTGCTTCTAAACCTTTATTTCTAACCAATCTTAACTGCATTGCTTCTACAACACACCAATTTTTAACAAAAAAAATTCTTTAGTCTTGTCTAAAACAACTTACACTACACACTTCAACATTCCCCCTTGTGCATTGACATTTACAATAAGAATTCTGATCATCACCCATTACACAGACACTATAATGGTGACAAGAACCAATTAAAACTGATTTAAAGAGAAATGATGCATGATTCAAGCATACCTATTCATTACACACTATCCCATGTCCAAAAGCACTTAATACTATCTTAAGCCCCATATTAATTACACATATTTCAGTCATCCTGCAAGACAATGGCTTATTAAAAATGCCTCCTAAACTCTTACTATTCTTTACATATTTCAGACTTACAGTTCCTTTCTTCCTTCTCCTCCATTTATATTTTGAACATCTGTAAGAGACTGATATTTGTCATGGTTCACTTACAAAATTGGGGCTGCGTTGGTGTAGTGGTTAAACTACTTGCCTCCCAGCTTGGCGAACCGGGTTTGATTCCCAATGGGGTCACTCCTGGATTTTGCATTTGGGAATCATGCCAAACGATGCTGCTGGTCGTCTGGTTTTCTCGGGATCTCCCATTTCCCCCACCCATGCATTCTGGTGCTGCTCCATATCCACTTCACTCCACCCTCATCAGTTCTCAAGACCTCAATGTTAAGAGTCGCCCAGATCTCTCCGCTCTCCCCTTACAAAATTCTTCTGCATTATTTTTTCCAGTCATCCCTTGACCCACATAACTTCTTCACATCATCTGCTATAGCAACATATTCTCTCCCCACAACTGACAATGTAACAATGTTTTGTTTTCTTGCCTCCTGCACCACTGCTTCACTTGCTAGTAATACCACGAAGCCACTACAAGCTTTCCTGCCTGCATCATTTGCCCAGTTTGCATCCACATATGCTTCTGTAGCCTACCCCAACTTTTCATTCACCAATCAGCAGTCTTCTGTTCACTAAGATAGTGGAGAATATGTTTAATTCATGCCAGTGCTTAACTGTAGCATGACTGTTGCACTGGCTTTGCGTACTAATAGAGAATGCAACATCTGGTCTTGTGCCACTTCTTAGGTATAGCAAGCTTCCTGTAACCTTTCTGTAAACATGAGACCAAAATTTTTCTGGCATGTATCCAAATACATATTCCAGTTCCTTCCTGCCTGCAGTTGTTTCATGACTAGTTCCTCCTTCAAAGGACTGTGTAGGTAAGCTGCTGTCACATCCATGTGCTTTTGTTCCCAAATATTCTCAACACACAGCCATCTGCAGTCTTACGGTCTACTGAATCACAAAGTAGAGCATTTGTTAAATGGCTATATGGTCGGCAGGGTTCCTCAGCACCGGTGACAAGGAGTCCACCAGCAACTACGGGCTCAAGGACCAACTGCTGGCTTTGCGGTGGGTGCAGAGGAACATACAATTCTTCGGCGGCAACCACGAGAGTGTGACCCTCCTGGGTGCCCAGGCAGGTGCCGCCAGCGCTCACCTCCACATGCTGTCACCCAAGTCACAAGGTGAGTAAGCAACTCCGCCTGGCAGTATCTATGTACAACACCCACTGCATAAACACCTGTGTCTCCTTCATTTAACCAAGTCACTTGGGAGTATTTAGACTAACCAAATTATGAAAATGAAAAATTCAGATGTACAGTTGACTCCGGATGATGGGGAGGCCACGGCGGGGGCGGCGTAGCCTACGGCGGGGGCGGCGTAGGCGAGACGTGCAGGGGGAGCCTTGTAGGTGTTGGCGTAGGAGACAGCAGCAGTGGCGATGACGGGGGCGGCAGCGAAGGTGGCGACTTCAATCCCAAGCCTTGAGAGACTGAAAATTTTATGTGGGCAGCATGGCTCGTCAACAATTACTGATTCGTAATTTCCCTGTCTTTTTCCCGACTTTACCCTGTAATTTATTTTGAGTGTGAAATAGAGCAGATTCCAATTCAAGAAGTAGCTGCTGTAAAAAGCTATATTTATGAAAGTATTCACAATAAACTGCAGAAATGAACTTAAGAAAAATCCAATCAGTATTTCCTATATGCTATTTCAAATCATTTATGGAAAGTGAAATATTATCCTTAATTTGTAATGCGAACTTCCACATATTTTCTCTTTTTCAGACATTCAATTAAAATTCTTCCCTGGTACTGAATTCAAAATTCTTAGTAACAAATCTTTAAAGTTAGACAAAATATCCTTCAGCACACAATTGACTGGAACACTGATACTTGAAGTGTAACACAATAGGTACTTGTGGCAGAAATAATTAAATAATGAACCTATTTAAAAATTATATCATCTTTTAGGCACTGAAGTTTCACATACATTCACAGAGAATATTATTGACAAGACAATTTGAAAATAATGCTTATTTGTTTTCTGTATGGTTTAATGGGCTTTATCAATTCCTGCACTTGGTCGCTGTTGACGTGCGCTGTAGAATGCCTCATGTTAATAATATTGATTAAACAAATGGCACAAAACTGCGCAAGTACGCCGGAAATGTCTAGGTTTCATTAAAATACAATAAAATCCATTTTACTGCTGCCAAAAATTTTGAAAATTTAGAACATAAGCATTTTCCTGAGTTTTCCCTTTCCTTAAACCAATTCTTAATTTCCCTGTCTTGCCCATGTTTTCCAGTTTGTTGGGTGCTTTGGTGCAAACTGCGGAGGCGAGGGGCTTTTCTTGAGGCACCTGCATTTTTATGCGGATCCACCCCCATCTCACCTAACCTCTGCAATTCTTTGAGCTTGCTAGAACAACAGATTTGTCCCTCGGGAGGGGCAGTTGCCTCTAATTATCGTCAGCCTTCTCTCATTTTTGTTGGATCTGCCTAAAGGCACGCACAACATGCTGATTTTCATTTCATTTATTAAAAATGACAAATGATATAACATGTACCATAAGCCAACTCTCAACGAGTACCATGTCCACATTCAATCTAGTTATTCTTACAAGCTAGCAGTGTGTATCAATGTTTATCCTCTACTATTAAGTACAGTAGTGTAGGCTTTACTGCCACTACAAATGAGTGGAGTCGAGAGGTTCCAGCGACTTTTAACGAGGTCTTGAGAGTCAATGAGGGTGAAACGAGGTGGATATAGAGCAGCGTCAGAATACACAAGTATGGGAAATGAGAGATCTCCAAGAAAACTTGCTGACCAGCAGCATTTTCTGGTATGATTCCCACTTACAAAAATCCAGGGTTAACCCCACCAAAATTGAGGCAAGTGCCCTAGCAGCTACACCAACAGCAGACCCAGCAGTATAAATTACATAAACTCACAAGTGCCTGGTGTTTGCTCGCCTGCCATGCAGGTTTATTCCACAGGGTGATATCGCAGTCCGGCACAGCGCTCCTGCCCTGGGCGCTTGTGCCGCTTGATGTGGCTCGCCAGAGGGCATTCAAGTTGGGCGAGCTTCTGGGCTGCAAGAAGAACGACCTTAAGACTAGCCAGTCTCTGCTGCAGTGCCTCCGGAGGAAACCTGCTGATGAGATCTCCCGCAACTCGCCCAGCACCATGGTAACCTTCCCCAACTTGAACTAGTGCTTGTTCTTAGGCAGGGAATCATCCCCTGGCCCTGTCACTTTTGTAAAACAACTTGATGGCGTGTCAAACCATCTCAACACTTCCAAATGAAAGTGTGAGACAGTTGTATGGCAGCCATACTGTAGTGCAAACTGAATGCCAACTGGGATGTTTTATATTCACATTCCACATGTGGTTCTGATGTATTAATCTAGTTAATGTGTTAATATTCTAATAATTATTAAGTAGAGATTTCATTAAACAAATATTTACGTAGTTTGTATCTTCATCTGAATGACTATGGTCCAGAAATTAATTAAAATCTAACAGCAGGCTATCCACATCCAACAGCACACCTGCTGTATAGACACCTTAATCATCACCATTATACACGTGTCAACATTACACAATTCGCCAAGAGACACCAGATGAGATTCACTTTGGCAACCTGATTTTCACTGCCGATTGCATTCCACTCAGTTCCCTTCTGTATCACCCACAATTAGCACCAATAATGTAAAAAAAAAAGTCCAGTATACCTTTCTAAGGACCTAGTAATTGTTAAAGTTATACAGTTTGTTTTTGATATTTAATATTTTGGACTCCTTGGTCCAAGTTAAAGGAAAGATGTATATAAGAGATGGCACAATGGTGGACTTGTGCTGTGTGTGGAGTCACTGCCAACAGCAACACTCTTGGAATAGCATAGAGTAACCTGCTGTATGTTACATCTGTTAAAACATTTACAATAATCCGTATCAAACTTAGGTAAATCTGCTTTTCAAGCACAGACCACATTTATGTTCCTTCAGATGGATGTCTGCAGATGTCTTAACGCTGCACGCAGCACACCTTGATCAAAATAAATAGGGTGAAGAAAATATTTTAATAAAATAACTGATTTTACTGGGATACACATGGCTGCAGCATGGGAGGGGCAACTCAAGCAGAATGCTCCAAGGCTCCCAAGTCATTTCGGCCCCTACACCAACCCCAACACTCTGTCCACTGGCATTACTGCGCTAACTATGTTGTTTCTCCAGATTATACTGGTAAATAAGCCACCAATCTGTGTACCTTAGAGTGTCATGGTCTCAAGTGATTTATTTACTGTGTAACACGTCAGCCACATCCATAACATTTTCACATAAATGCAAATCATGTTAGGGGCCCCAACTCAGTACCTGGGACCTTCGGAAACCTTGCTGCAGACCTGGGGATATGCTCTGTAGTCTAAGGTGCCTCACTAGACTCGCTCCCACAGTTCTGGATGTCGCCTATTTTAAGAGCACATACAACAAACGAGGCATACATTAATTACATGCATTTACAGCACCTTCCTGAAAACAAATCACACCACAAACTTATCAATGTTACTTGTTATGTAATTGCAATATGTTTCAATGCAGAGAGTTGTAACAATTATGAGAATATGTGTTGTACACTACACCTGGCTGAGTGGTTCACTG
Source organism: Clitarchus hookeri (assembly GCA_002778355.1). Taxonomy (NCBI): domain Eukaryota; kingdom Metazoa; phylum Arthropoda; class Insecta; order Phasmatodea; family Phasmatidae; genus Clitarchus; species Clitarchus hookeri. Next base: position 282,043 of record NQII01002410.1, on the reverse strand, counting down.
CTGTTACAGGACCGTGTCAGTGAAATAGCGTACCCGTTTGTACCAGTGGTGGATCAGGACTTCCTCCCAGCGCATCCATCACTACTGATGCAGAAACCAGGCAGAGGTGTGCCGTGGATGGTGGGCGTGGCCAGCCATGAGGGACTGCCCCAAGCCCTACGTGAGTCGTCTTGCTCAGTGCTTACCTGTTACCATGTATACACCTCCAACTCTTTACATCTCTGTCAGCAAGGCCTTACAAATCTGTACAGTAATTTGGTACAATACTAGATTTCAGTGCTCAACATACTTCAACATTGGATACAATTTTATTCAATTATTTTATTACTACTCCACATCATCAGCTAGTCCAATTAAGCTACTGTCACCACCCCCAACAATCCAACACACCACTGTGATTCACTGCCAGGTTTTCGAATTAGAGAGTCTGTGTGAGTGACTGGGATCTTGGCGCGGACAGGCAAAGGTGATACACTGAGGATACTCTACCACGTCTGCAGGTTCCACCTCGATTCACCACCGGGTGCAGAGTTTCAAAGAATGGCAAGGTGTCTTCCTGATCCTAAACTTCTACAGCAGGGGAACACTTTAACACTTCTGCACTGCCTCAGAGAGATCCTTGTAATACTTCCAAACCAACCCCCTTCCTGCCTTTTTCCAGGTGAGGAAAAAGGAAGGGTAAAGTAGTTGCAGCACAACAAACTCACGTGTCCACCAAACCTGCCCTTAGACATCAGCCTGACCTACAAGGTGGTCCAGAAACAAATTCTGGCCAAGTGTCTGTAGTCTACGCTGAAAGATAACAGATTCGACACTGCCATACAACATAACTGAGCTGTTGTCAACCCAATAGAATAACAATGGTTCAACAGCTAACACCATGGCATATAAGTGCACTAACTAGAAATTCTGTAAGCATGAAACAAAATCAGACGGTCTCTCATCAACATTACATACATTTCTAGGTAGGGCAAGAATAAAGATAACAATGTGGTGATTGGATATCTCAGTTATTGCTTCAAAGTGGAAGTATTTGTGGTGGGGATGTTCAAAGGTGCAGCATATCACTACCATCAAAGTCGCCTCTTTAGCCAGATGCCTCTATCAGGTAGTTACTAGTCCTGTGTGGGACTCCAGCCCAACAGTTAATGAGCTTGGACATCCATTATGATGTGTAACATTGGCACCTGTCACACTACAACATCAGATGTTTCAGAGTTTCTCTGGTTATTAAATTAAAATTTGTCAGTCTTTTCTAAAGCATTTTATGATGATTTTTCTGTGATATTGACGCAGTCGTCTGTTACTGTTGTGGAAATTTAGTTATTTATGGTGACCAGTTGTATGTGAGCTACGCATGAAATGCAGCGACTCGTTTACACACTATTTTAAGCCCTATTAAAATATTTCTGATAGAAAGCTTTAGAGGTTGCATGTCTGAATATATAACACTGGAAGGTTATACAAACCATAGAATAAATTTAATAATCCATAAATACACTGCTGAACATGAAAAACGCCACATCCTCTTTCCTTACGTGAAAACTTATTAAACCATTACAGGCTAATTTACATGATAGTACAAATGAGTAGTGATTAGTCTTTTTTACTGATAAGAGATGTGGCCTTAAGGGCAGGAGCGCGTTGGTGTCTACGAGGTTTTCTTGGTTTTGTGCCAGACCAGACACACTGGCTGGGGGGGGGCCTTAATGAGGCGGGGTCTGCAATATTCGGTGCTTGGCCTTGATTGTGCCCTTGAATAGTCGGGAAGGTAGACCACCTGCTTAACATGAAGTCTAGCTGGGCTAGACTTGACTTACGGTTGTTTGACGTTGGCGGGGCCGCTTACCTCTGACGTGCCTTACTGCTGTGGGTCCTGGTTGAGGTCTCCCGACCCAGCTGGCTGACGGTGATGGCGTCTGCTAATTGACTCCGGCGAATGGCTGGCACCACAGGTGCAGAGGTTGGTTAAGCAGTCCTTGTTTCTCTGCGAGAATAGCAGCTGCCCTTCAGTCGCTCCACTTACTTCCCCTTCTGTGGGTGAACAGCATTTACAAGGGAAAGGTAATACAGTTCACGTCCACACTGAGGTTGCAGGCAACGATACCCCTAGCTAAGTGTAACCCACAAGGGTTTCATTTAGATCCCTCCTTGTCAGGCCTGGCACTCCTGGCAGGTCTATATGCAGTGGATGGAGTGGGTTAACTGACAAGGGTGATCTAGCCTCTTCGTGGTGTCTCTTGCTAGTGGTCGGGGCTCTTGTGTACCTGGTCCATAGTATGGGTGGCCATCTAATGCGTGGTATTTCGTGTAACATACGTCAAGTCCTTTTTAGGGGACACGCCACAGTCCTACTCTAGACTCGGCAAATCAGTTCATAAACCGTGATTCCCTGCCACTCCTTTGTGGGGTGACACTTATCAGAAAGAACTACGTACAGTTCACTCAAGAAGGAACAGACAGCAATTAGACTATGAATGTGTTTGATTCCGTCCAGAATAGAACAATGTGACCCGTACTCTACTGCTGTAAATCAATGCACTGAACTCACAGAAGGTGAAAGCAAAAGACAGGTGAAGGGGCCTATTGGCTTGAAGAGCCTGCCTGAAGGGTGTGCTTGAAGAGAAAGAGCAACAAATTATGTAGCCGTCAGAACAACTGTACCCTAACTGAAGCTGTGTTGTCCTGAGAAGACTTAAGGCAGGGGATATGGGTTGATGGCAAGAGTCAAGTGTGTGGGGTTGGTGGGGGGGGGGGGATCTTTGAGGCTGCAGCACGTGCTGAAGAAGTCTGGTGTTGATCACTGGTGATAGCAGATAGCAGGGCATTTCCCCACAAGGCAGAGGAGAGAGCAGACAGAGCAGAGAGCCTTGGCACGACTGGTGCTAAGGCGAGCTGCTGGTATCGACCGACTTTCTGCGGTGGTGTAGGGCCCTTTGTACACATGATCAGGGGGTGTCTCAGGTTCCTTTGGCCTTAGGGCGGCTTCGGAGGGGTGCCTTCTCCCTTCGTAGACGGCGCTGCACTGGCTGCGATCTCTCGGGGGAGGCTGGAAGCAGGGTTTTCCTAGTATGCGGGTGGTATCTGCTGCTCGAGCATAGGGGCAACTTCACTGGTGTGTGCTGGTCACCCTTCTCACATGATTGTGTTAGACGGGGCAATTTATATCACACTCTTTCTTGAGGTGCATTCCGCTCTCAAGGCGTCCACCTTATCCATGGAGGCTGACTGCTGGCCTAGGTGGCTGCCATTCAGTGTTCATATCTCTTCTGGGGCACGTAGTGATACGGAGTTGCAGCAAAAAAGAAATAGTGAAACTACGTCATGCATAAATACATAGAGGGTAAGTTTATTAGCATCTGCATAGCATGTGTTCAATATGGCATAGAGCCTCCTCTTGCAGCAATACAGGCAGCAATGTGATGAGGCATTCCATTATACAGGTGGTGGATAATGTCCTGAGGCACATACCACCATGCTTCCTGCAACTGTACACACAGATCAACCAGTGTTTGGACAGATGGTTGACGGCGGTGCAAGCATTACCCCATCATATCCCATACGTGTTCAATAGTGGGCAGGCCAAAGAATGGTGTCCACAACTTGTAGAGCCTGTTGGATGATGCAAACTGTATGGGAATGAGCAATATCTTGCTCCATGGCATCATTGGGTAGGCTTTGCAAAAATTGCAGAAAATTGAACTGCAAAACCTTGTTGACACAGGCCTTCAGTAGCCACAAGATGTGACAAAGTCATAAGTGATGACATTCCATACAATTTCACCTAGTGTCAAGATGTATGGTGTTCAAAAATCAGTGCAGGATTGTTGCTTTGCCCACCGTGGTGCCAAACCCTGCTGCGAACATAATCTGCATTAAGACTGAAGTGGGACTTATCAGAGGACACAATGCATCGCCATTCCTCAGCCCAATGTTGACATTCCTGGCACCATTGATGGCATGCCGCATGATGCTGAGTGGCCAAAGGGAAATGGTGCAGTGGGCGCCATGCCTTTAGGCCAGTCAAATTATGATAAATGGTTTTTATTGAGACTGGCAAATGCAGTGCAAGCCTCACAGACTGCAGGAGTTCTCTGGCTATGTTGCCACGTTTTGCTACTGCAGGTCAGTGGATACAGCATTCTTCTCTATCTGTAGTGCATCTGGAAGGACCAGATCCTACTCTACGTGACGTACGACCTGTATGTGTCAACCCCTACACACACTGTCTCACAATGACTGCATGGTCAAGATGAATGGCTGTACGATGAGTCAACCAGCTGGCTTCATGCAGTCAAACCATACACCACCATTCAAATGGGCCTGGGTGGTGATATTCTTTATGAACTCTAAGCCATGGCATACTGATCTGCCTCTTAACATGCAGAATTCTGCCTTTCCAGCCTGTGGTACAACCCTTTTAGGCACTGTGTATTGGCTATAAGCGCCCCCTACATCATGTGTTGCAGTGAGCTTCTGTGGCGTCACTTTAATCAATTGCATTGCTCAATTCATACTGTATGCGGTCTCGATTTTATTGCACATAAATGACACCTTATGAACATAGCAATTTCCATGTCCAGCAATGTAATTGTTATATTAATAATTAATTATAAATATTGTAAGTATTTAATTTTACAATTATTATCTCATTATTCTTTTGTCACTGATGCCTGCTACTTGGCCTGTGCACACTCACTTTTTCCATCGTGTGCTATGAAATAACTTGCGTGTAACGATTCACAGTACTTCCAAATTCATTTCAGGTAGTTACTGATTGTTTTAAACACATAAGATTAAGAACTGGCATACTTATTGGCAGAAGGATACATATTGGATAGAAATGTAGATCCTACACTAGGCTTTCAAAGTGCTCAGACCAACAACACTGCACAGTTTAGGTGTACAATTTAAAAAATAACTGACCTCTTGTCAGGTGGGCATAACAAAAGGCAAGTATGACAGCCACTAAAGCAGAGATGTTCCCGCAGAGGCGATGGTGTTTCCGGCTCTGATGGATGGCTTGAACGAGGAGATGGAGAAGTTCCTGGTGAAGTTTGTGGGTCTGGACATGGTGCGGCCAGCAGAGATGGCGGCAAGCGTGGCACGCCAGCTATGGAAGTTCTACATGGGCAACGACACACTCGAGTATTCCACCATCACCCAGCTGGCCCAGGTGATGTGCTGTACTTCTGTCATTGACACATATTGTATAATCGAGAGTGGAGATCAAATGTTTGGGTGGCTCTTAACAAGGTTTAGAGAGTGGATGAGGGCGAAACAAGGTGGATATGAAGCAGCAACAGAATGCAAAGGTGGGAGAGAGAAACAGGAGACCCCTAGAGTGGATGAGGGCGAAACAAGGTGGATATGAAGCAGCAACAGAATGCAAGGGTGGGAGAGAGAAACAGGAGACCCCTAAGAAAACCAGCTAACCACTGGCATGGTCCATCACAATTTTCCCATATGTGAAAATCCATGAGTGACCCTGCCAGAAATTGAAACCCGTTTGCTTTGGTGAGAGGCGAGTGTTCTAGCAGCTACACCAACCATTGCCCCTTCTGTTTATTGGAATGTGACGACCCCTCAAGTAATCAGCCATACTGCTTCTAAGACTCATTCTGTCAAAAGCCAGCTCAGGCCTTTACACTATTATCACATTTTTCACCTTTCCTAATCATGCTGGTTTGCATCTAAATAAAACATACGTTAAAGTAAAAGACTGATAAACCTACTTCCACATGGCATTGAAGGAAAAACTACGCAGCAACTCCCAAGAGTTCATACCCCATTGCTGCAACATTATGCCCTCTTACTAGAACTTACTAGGCTACTCAAGTGAAGAGAACATACTTCCCTTCATGATCCTAAGTTACTCTTTTGCAAGCATGCTGGAAATGAAGCCACAAAAAACATTCCACTAAGAATTATAACTACTAGCTTCCATCAAAATAGCAGCCTGTACTTAGTACAATTGTATGTTTTATACACAAAATCCAAACATTTTAGTTTATATGTATTATCAATTTTTGGCCTCAAAGTTACCATTGTTTAAAAATGGCTGCAATATATAATAGTGTGTGAAACAGTAAAATTTTGTAATTACCGGTATAAAAGAATACGTATTTAAGTATTTACCTGTAAACAATTATTCCCATTACACTTCAAACAAACAATCTCCTGAAAAATTAATGTATAACATTATAAAATCTCCAACTTTAATTTCTAATAAAATAACTTTCTCATGCAATTGAGTTTATGCAAAATTGCAAGTACATTAAAAATTTCTTCCTAGACTAATCTCTGTACATTTATTAATAAAAGGATTTGTACTCACTGATTGACTACTGACTCATCAATGCAAAATCCAAAGGTCCAATACCTAGAAAATTAAAGTGGTAAATAAATGTTCACTTAAGAAACGTTTCTGAAAAACACTTATACTTTTATAAAGTTTGAAAACTTTAATTTCCACACTCCAAGCAGTGCAGGCCGTTCACTGCAGGCACTGTTGTACAGGCAGTGCAGGCACTGGAGGCACTGCAGGCTGTGGAAGCACTGCAGTGCAGGAAATGCAGGCTGTGGAAGCACTACAGTGCAGGAAATGCAGGCTGTGGAAGCACTAAAGTGCAGGAAATGCAGGCAGTACAGACAGTGCAGTTCAGGCACTGCAGTGCAGGCACTGATGTACAGGCAGGATCTACACTACAGGCCAGGCAGGCACTGCAGCGCTGTGCAGGCAGGCA
>NQII01002410.1:240581-274180 GCA_002778355.1 Clitarchus hookeri | reverse complement strand
AGGCACTGCAGTGCAGGCCATGCAGGCAGGCACTGTAGTTCAGGCGAGGCAGGCACTGGAATGTAGTGCAGGCAGGCACTGCAGTGCAGTGCAGGCAGGCACTGCATCACAGGTACTGCAGTGCAGGCCGGGCCAGGCCAGGCTGGTTAGGGCCAGGCAGGCAGGCATGCATTCATGCATGTCAGGCAGAGCAGGTGGGGACACATGCAGGGCAGACTGGCATGCAGGCACACACACAGGGCGGGCTGGCAGGCATGCATGCATGCATGCATGCACCCACCAAGGGCAAGCAGGCATGCACGCAAGGCGACCAGGCCCCCACAAATGCAGGGGAAGCAGGGCACGCACGGAATGCAGACATGTACGCAGGGCAGGCAGCTGGAAGGTGCCATTTTCGAGATGAAAGTAGGTGACGATTGGGTGTGGTCAGCGGGCGGTCTTAATCGCGGCTGAAATAAGGAGTGGGAGGAAGCTGGAAGGCTTCTCCAGCTGATGGGCGGCTTGAGCTTTTTCCCAGGGGGTAAAGCAGCAAAGTGCAGTTGGGGCTGGGTCACAGCTTCCTTTGAATTTGGAGGCAGCAAATGTATTCCTTTCCTGGCATATTGTCAGACTGCATTGGGTGTAATGCATACGAGTAGGTACAAATATAGGCCTCACGAGGAACAGCACGTGACAATGCTCCCTAGCTAGGTGTATAATCAAGTCGAAGCCTAGCCGGCCAGAGCCGTCACGATTACTCCAACCGGCGACTATTCAGCGTGGTGGTAGGAAGGGTTGGTTTACCATGGAAGCCCGACGACGACGTTGCGTGTATGTCTAAAGGTGGGCAGTTCTCCAGAACCAGTCTATCACTCCTTGCGGCGTCAGATCAGCGTGGTGTTGGATGGAGTGAATCGGCTGGTCTAGCTGACTGACAGTCCTTGGATTGGGTTGCTAGTGGCTGTGACTCCACCTTACTGCGCACCAGGTGCACAGTACGGGTAGCTGCTGACTGGGTGTGTTTTACGATGTACGTGAGCCCGGTTAAGGGAGCCTGCAGTCCTACTCTAGGTTCGGTAATTGGTTTGTCAAAAATGGGGTCTCCTGCTTTACCCTGGTGGGCTGACGTCTGCAAAGGATAAAATCAATCACCCTAGAATTAGCACTTGGAGTTTTGAGAGAAAACGTGTTTATTCCGTGAGGAATAGACACGGTGGCCCGTACTACCTCCTAACAAATCAGGAACTGAACGGAAGTAAACAACATAAATTAGGTGAAGGGGAGCTGGCTCTAACCTGAACAAACGCAGTTGCAGCTAGGTAGCTATAATAACTGTCTCTCACGATCTCAATCCTGTTGTCCAGAAGGGATTTCGAGGGCTACTACCAGAAGGGCAGTGTGGTTGCCGTTACCAGAAGGGTAGACTGTTCAAGCGGTTCGAAGACTTCTTCGGGCGTTGCTGGTGCAGGTCTTGAAGACGTTGGGGTCAGCAGAGAGCCCCAGCACATGAGGTGGTGGAGCAAGCTGCTGGAGATGAACACAGTACAAGTGGAGAACAACTGACGTTGCAATTTTTTTTTCTAACCTACTTTAAAACTAAGTGTTAGGTATGAGNAGTACAAGTGGAGAACAACTGACGTTGCAATTTTTTTTTCTAACCTACTTTAAAACTAAGTGTTAGGTATGAGCCCACAGTAGGGACAGGAGTTTAGTGCATCTCAGGACTAGGCCCCAAACACCTACAACGGAAGGGAATCGTGCAAGGAGACATGCATCGCAGCAGCAAGGGATTGGGATGCCATGGCCTTGATTTGACCATGTAAAACCTCCCTGAATGTACTTATAGACAAACTGCTATAACTAGATTAGAAAGGNGGCCCCAAACGCCTACAACGGAAGGGAATTGTGCAAGGAGACATGCATCGCAGCAGCAAGGGATTGGGATGCCATGGCCTTGATTTGACCATGTAAAACCTCCCTGAATGTACTTATAGACAAACTGCTATAACTAGATTAGAAAGGAAAAAAAAAAAAATGTAAAACCCTTTTGGTAGGAAAAAAATTAAAAATTGTTGCATCCGTTAATAGAAAATGCTACAGGAGACACGTAGGGAGGAACTATGCTCTTTATTAGTGGGAAGATAAAATACTTATAAAGAGGGGGTGAGACATCTTTGAATTTTATTTGGCACTGGTTTAACCAGAGTGGTGCTTGCACATCACTCTGGTGGGGGAGAGGCGCAACTGAGCTCGTCCTCGAATCAGCAGTAGATCCTGAAAACTTAAAAGAAAAGAGAATAAGCTGCCAGTTAGTGTCAGCAGTGCAACACTAACCATCTTTTCTAATTCATAAAAATATGATAATTAGCCAGAAAGAGAAAATAATAATTGACGTTCCTCAGCGGTGCACTGCCATATATTCTCCCTCCCCGCGGACTAATCTATGATGCAGGGGTGCGGGCTGCGAGCACCTCCTCCTGGGCGGAACTTTGCTCTCGAGCGCGATCCCTCGGCCCAAATATGGGTCTCTATAATGCTGGGTTGCTTTGGTTGCGTGAGCTTAGGTGGTTCACTCGGCTGCTTGGCTAGCCTCAATCACACGAGGGGGTGGCGTGAATCCAACATAAGGGTGAACAATCTTGGCTGACGTGTCCGTGGGTGCCTCTGCAACTAGGGGCATAAATGTAGGCTCTCATACCAAGTTGTTTCGGGGTTCAAACCCCGCCTAGGGTAACGTGATGATACATACAGATGAGGCAAAGTCGTGTAAGTGTCACGCATCAAGTTAGTGTTATTTTGTTCCGAGAACACCAGGTAGATAGAATAGCAAAGTCTCCTTGAATAGCCATGCAGTCCTCAGGTGCAATAATTGGTAGATTTTGAGGCCATCTGCATATAGAAGGCTATTAGAAGTGATAAGTTGGAGTGGAGCAAGAGGCAAGCCTTATGGTACACCAGATGTGATTTTGATTGGAGTCAAAGTGAGCATTGGTCTACCTTATCAAAGAACTTCAAGAAATTGGTGAACATGGCATTTACTTATTTCCTTGCTGTTAATAATATGACAATATCATTACTGTATGGTAGAAGAATAGTAGCAGTGGAGTTACCCTGCATGAACCCATGCTGGTCAACAGGTAGGTATGGTCTAATAAAATTCAAAATGTGTGGGTAGAATAATTGCTCAACAATCTTAGTGAACCAGTTTAATATTGATATTGTACTGTAATTAGTTACACTCCTATTGCCGCTTTTAAACATGGGTACAAAATTTATATGTTTTAATTTTTGAGGGAAGGTACCAGTATGGAGGGATGTGTTGACGTTGCATAATGGTTTGCTATGTTAGGTTGCACATAATTTTATAAAGTAAAGCACCTGGATTAATATCATAAATAATGCCTTTGAGGAGAGTTATGCAGACTAAGGTCTTTTGAGGTAAAAAAAATAAGAATAGGGCACAAGAATGAGCTGACAAAAAATAAAACAAGGCAAACAAAAATTGTTTAACTACTAGGACAAAAACCGGTTACATGTAAATATGTCGCAGCCAACGTGGTGGTTGAAAGTAATACAGTAGTATCCTGTAATATAAAATTAGATCAGTGTTAGTAACTAACAAATGTTATGCTAAGATGCAATTCCAATACTAATGAGAGCTGATGACCTACAGATCATTACAGACTACCACTACTTCCACGGAGTGGTGCGGAGTATGAGGATGCAATCTGCAGCCAGATCTGCACCCATATTCATTTATGAGTTTGCCTACAACAACCGAGACACTACCATGGCACTAGGTAAGTTTAGAATGCAATTCACACACCTATGTGTAATTCTAGTACAATGCTCCTCTCACTGATCATGAAACTAAGCAGTTTGCTGGCATCTTGTAATACAGCTGAATGTTTATGCAAACTTCTAATAACTGGGCATGATACACAATAAGCATGGTGCTCTCCAGTTCAGCTGATGAAGTCTGCCCGTTGGGCAGTCAGAGGTGACCTTGCTACCACCCATTACACACCTGATGAGAGGAGAAGCGGTTACCTAGCAACCAGCACATGGCGTTCTCTCTCTCTCTCTCTCTCAGCCGCCCACCTTTCTACCTTTAAATACCGGCAAGAGAGAAGCTGGTACCTAAAAAAAAAAAAAAAANTTGCTTCCTCTCCTTATATGCATGGCGAGGGGGGAATCGGCAGTGTATGAAGCAAAAAATAAAGCTAATCACGTGATGTCAGTTCTTATCGACGTACAGTTATCCTGTCAAATGCACCGCACCACAGAGCAGCCAAGTGCACCACCGAGTCCGACATCTTAACAAGGTCACAACAGTTGCAGTCTGCGACAGTAATCGACTACGCCGTTCATACACGTTTCCAACTCTATCTAAGCTCGCATAAATTTTATCAAGATTATCTGTTGCTCAAAATATTGCATCTATCATGACTGTGGTATTTCAAAGCAAATGGTTTTGCCTAAAAATGTTATAGTTAATTATAACCCATAATTATTTTTTTGCAAAGATGTTCTTTTTTGTGCTTAGAGATCATTTTTTCCCTTAAAGTTTGTGTTTATAATTTCATTTGACATAAAATTAATGTGATTTTTAAACTAAATATTATTGTAACTCAATAGGCAGTATCTTCCGAATAAAATTATACGCCCCAGAAGTGTATACCTAACCTCCCATTGTCACCAAAAAAATGTTTGAACATTGAGCGACTTGTATTACCAAGTGTGAAGTTCATTTTCACTAGCTTTTTGTGGGGAGATGGGAGAATTTTTATTAATAATTAGTTCAATACACACACTTTTTCGTAATAAATTTATATCCTGGAGTCATATTCAACAAATAATCCATAAGCACTAATTCCAAGAGCAGCATAAATTTTGATACGTGTGCAAGTGTGTGTGAAAATCAGAGGATGTGGATTTGAATAATTAATTATTAAAGTCCATAAAGAAATACATTTTAATTACCTTTCTATGCCTTTAAATTTCACCTCTATTGAAGTAAAATATTATTAATTACTTCAAAAAAGATTAGACGATTGCAATGCGAGGCAGCAAAGTGTAGATATTATGGCCTGCCTGGATTGGGTAACTTCTGCTGTTCTTAGTCTCAATGATACTTGGCAGAACTCGTTTCCTCCCCTTACACGACTCACAGGGTGCGAGTCATTTCATGTTGTTTGTTACACATTAATAAAATGATTCTCACTGAAGCAAGTACTACCTTGGTAAAAATGGAACTGTAGGTTTTTTTGGAAAAAGGTTCAAGTTCGAAGAGGCTTTTTTGAAAGCATGGGTGGGGTAAGCATTAGATCCTCGAGAAAACCCAACCAGCAACATCGCCCAGCATAATTCCCATGTGTGAAAATCCGGCAGTGATCTCGATTAATACTTAATTGCTGTCAACCAGCACTGATCTCTCTCTCTCTCCCATGCACGAGAAAAATGTATCGGTACATCTTGTACTTTCTGCATACCTAATTATATCGCTACTTTAATTATTTTTATGTACACAAAACTGTTATTACAACTACAAAATGAACGCAGTCCCCCACTTTTGGTGCAACACTTTCTTGCAAGATAAATTCTGAACCTTGAAATCTCATACAGTATATTTAAGCATAATAAAACACCAAACTGGTGCAGTGAAGGATTAGACACCCATTAAGGAGGGGGTTGCAATGTGAATAACAATCAAACCACATGCTTACCTTGTGGGTAGGCTAGCAAAATACTTTTTAAAATCTCCTGTTTCTGTACTATATATATGTTTTAGCTATGCACTATTACCAACGTACTTGGTTTCAAGAATAATATTATTATATCAAGTGTAAACTCAAGATCCTAGGGAGGGGTTGAAACCCCCTTAGCCACCCTTGGATCCACCACTGGACTGGTGGGCAGTGCAAGTGACAAGCTGAATGTGCTGCATTCAGGCGTGCCGCAGGGGGACGACACAGAGCTCCTGTTCCCGAACATCATTGCCGAGATAAAGCTGGTGCTGAAAGAGAAGGATGTGCCGCTGTTCAACAAGTTGGTCCAGCTGGTTATAAACTTTGCCAAACATGGGTAAGCTTCCTGCTCGCACTAACCTTCTACTTTCCTTCAGTGCTGCAACCTGACATGGGTTAATGCAAGACCTGAAGTACTGTACACTGCCAGCAGATGACGAAAGCTGAACTGTTTCAGGAACCCCACCCCAGGCGAGATTCCGGAGCTGGGTAACCTCACCTGGCCAGCTGCCACGGGGAACAACTTCAGTTACCTGCGGATAGATAAGAAGCTGACTGTCGAGACTGAGTTCTACTCCAAACGCATGGCATTCTGGGACAGCATACAGCAGCAGCTCCCGTTACATGCCACATCACAAAAGGATGAACTGTGAACATACTCATAAGCAGTTATAACTTGCACACATGCTGTAACATCATCTGTTAAGCATCACTCTTGCTGTTGCTGCATTACAACACACACGGAAAAACACCTGGAGAACTCAGTATCTATGCACTTAACACATACAGTACCTGCTTGTAAGTAAAATCTCCACCAGATTATATAACAAAAATTATTTCTTCCAGATATTTCTAATTAGCACAGCAAGAGATAAAGATCCACATTAACTCTACAAAAATTGGACTATAATTTTATTTTCACCATATTTTCCCTGACATCCTCAAATATTTGGATCATTTGAAGAACCCGATGAGAACAGTTGAGCAGAATCTTACACAAAATGTTTTTTTGTTGATAGTGAGACACTCCTACAAACTGTCAATTTCCCACACCAAAAACTGCATTAATTTTCACAATTGCTCTCTCTAGGATGTAACACGAGCATCCTGCCACAGATGATCAAATAATGAAACAAAATTGCCACACCTAGTTTGCAACCTTGCCTTTTTATCTCAAACTTTTACAGTTATCCAACCTGCTACATAGCTGCTCTCTAAACTGTTTTCATCTTCNACCTTGCCTTTTTATCTCAAACTTTTACAGTTATCCAACCTGCTACATAGCTGCTCTCTAAACTGTTTTCATCTTCACACCATACCAATTAAATTTCTTTAGTTCAAATAAATTTCTCTGCATTTTATAGGAAATTATTGTTACACTCATTGAAATGATGTCCGTTGCCCTGGTATATAGGTCCTGAATAAGGGTTCCCGAGAAGAGCAATTCAAAGTTGTCCTAGGGAACATGGAAAATTCAAGCATTCATCAATTTCATAATCATACANAAGGGTTCCCGAGAAGAGCAATTCAAAGTTGTCCTAGGGAACATGGAAAATTCAAGCATTCATCAATTTCATAATCATACATTCTTTGACTGCTAGATACATGGAGCTGTACCAATTTTTTTTATCTTCATTCAACACTGATTTAAATTCACGATACTTCAGCACTTTTCCAAAATTATCATGATACATCAGCAAATCCCTGTCAATATAATGACCGTTTGATGTATTTATCTGCGATGACCGAGGATTGAAAATTTGCCGGTATAGCTGACTAGTGTGGTCTAGAACTGTGATTATCTTATGTTTAGGCCAGGGGGCTGCCTGGATCTTGTTATAAATTGGTGAGCTAATTTCCAGCGTCTAAGTTCTGAGCTATTGCTTGAAGGTGGTAGGGTTGCCATACATCTGGTACTGTATCAGGAATCAAAACCAAATTCCTGCTACAGTACCAGAACTGTGTAAACAAAGGAGTATTCCTCTTGCACAGACATTCCGAATGTATGGAAATTTTTTGGAAGTCCCCTGAAAACAGTAGATAGAATACTGTAGCNACCTTGCCTTTTTATCTCAAACTTTTACAGTTATCCAACCTGCTACATAGCTGCTCTCTAAACTGTTTTCATCTTCGCACCATACCAATTAAATTTCTTTAGTTCAAATAAATTTCTCTGCATTTTATAGGAAATTATTGTTACACTCATTGAAATGATGTCCGTTGCCCTGGTATATAGGTCCTGAATAAGGGTTCCAGAGAAGAGCAATTCAAAGTTGTCCTAGGGAACATGGAAAATTCAAGCATTCATCAATTTCATAATCATACATTCTTTGACTGCTAGATACATGGAGCTGTACCAATTTTTTTTATCTTCATTCAACACTGATTTAAATTCACGATACTTCAGCACTTTTCCAAAATTATCATGATACATCAGCACATCCCTGTCAATATAATGACCGTTTGATGTATTTATCTGCGATGACAGAGGATTGAAAATTTGCCGGTATAGCTGACTAGTGTGGTCTAGAACTGTGATTATCTTATGTTTAGGCCAGGGGGCTGCCTGGATCTTGTTATAAATTGGTGAGCTAATTTCCAGTGTCTAAGTTCTGAGCTATTGCTTGAAGGTGGTAGGGTTGCCATACATCTGGTACTGTATCAGGAATCAAAACCAAATTCCTGCTACAGTACCAGAACTGTGTAAACAAAGGAGTATTCCTGTATTTCAGNTACCAGAACTGTGTAAACAAAGGAGTATTCCTCTTGCACAGACATTCCGAATGTATGGAAATTTTTTGGAAGTCCCCTGAAAACAGTAGATAGAATACTGTAGCGAAATGGATGCAGCAATTTGTACATATCAGTTAACAAGTAAATATTTTACGTTTTTTTGTTAAGTTCATACAAAAATTTTATTACAAAAACTTACGGTCCCTGCAGGTTTGTATTGTCTATAAAAGAGTCGAGTAATTTGTTTCAGAACTTAAGTAATAAATACCTTTGCATTGATGCAATCCTCAATGTCAGTGTATTCAACAATTATGCTACGAAACAAGACATTGGGAGGCAAATTTCCTGTCCTTAAGAAGAACGAGAACCAAGAACTGTACAGGAAAAAAAGGGAGGGGAAGAAATTCTTAGTACACACAAATTTAATTGATCACGTTTAAAGTAGCAAGGAGATTGGGGAAGGGAGGAGCATGACCAACACAATAAAAAGACAATATTGCAATGTAAATATGAGTATATATATATTCTGAGCTCAAATTTCATGGTTACAAAAATGTTCCATGTCATGTTACAAAATATGGGACCATACAATAAGTTTTGTTTTACCGCTATGAACACAGAATACAAGCACCTTAAATGAGGTGACAGATCACTTACAATCTAAGAGTAATTTGAGATTCTTGGCAAACAGCCTCTGCGAAACACACAACAGCTGCACACAACTGTCACGCCCAATATACAACACAAGGAGTCTCTCGCAATATCCTACAAAATAATAACACAGTTACCGAACAAGACTGCATGGTTGTGAGAAATGTGCTTAAGCCAATGGCCACTAATATTTTGCCTTGAAAGACTTGCAACCAACATCCATTTTACTTGCCTAGCTGCAGTAAACTGTTACCATGATGGATATTTGAGAATATAATTTTTGTGGGTGAAAGTTAGGTCTGAAATGAATAAGGTTACACCAACTGAGCAGCATCTGAAATGATGCCCGAGGACGGACAATGAAGGTTTACAAATACCAAGCACATGTGAATGAATGACAAGGGTGTCAAATCACAAGTTCCGCTGTCTAGCCACGAGTTGACGTGACACCAGCCATAACAAATATGTCACAACAGTAAAAAATTTTAAAATGCTCGTAAAGAAAAAAGCATGCAGAAACCCAAAATGTATTATATATAAACATAGGCATGACCAAGGGATGGTCAGGGTATGCAAAGNAAAAAAGCATGCAGAAACCCAAAATGTATTATATATAAACATAGGCATGACCAAGGGATGGTCAGGGTATGCAAAGAACTACTTATTAGTAAAGTGTTGCAACATGCTAACATTGTCCCATGTGGCTTACAATCCCAAACATTTGATAAATACTGTGGCATTTACAGTGCTTGCAATTTATTTGTTGGTTTCTTTCCACCACAGGTATATCTGGGTTAACCTTGGCTACAGAGCATGTTAACTTAAGGTGCTGGCTCTTCGATTCTTCAAATGGGAACAAGCATTACCAGCGTAGTGGCCAACTGCGGTCATACCTATGCATATAAACCTCAAAAAGCAAACTTTCCTCCAAAATTGCACACCTGACTTCAGTCTGCAACAACATGCAGGACTAGCCAATTCAACAAGGAGCATACAAACACTATTATGGTTCGAACTAAAGTAAAATATGTAATTTTTTGTCAAACCAGTTTCACCTAATTTAACACCAAATTACGATGTAAGATCAACATACACAGTCTGGTCAATAAGGGTGGGATGAAACCACCTACATTTTTAAATTTAACTCTGCAACTGCAATTAAATTCTTTGTCAAACTTTAGCCTTCAATACTGTCAACAATGTACTATCAAAACTAGATCTAAAAATTATTTTACATGCCATCCTTATTTACAAAACCCAACAAATAATAATAAATTTAATAAAACCATGATGTCATAAATGCAGCACCCCTAAAGGTAATACGTTTCAGAAAGTCAGAACAACATCATTATTGCTCGTAACACACATGCGTACACAAAGTCAACAAACCCTGCATGGAATGTACTCTTAGTTACTTGTAAATGTACGCCTCACCTGTCAAGATTCAAGCAATACAACAATGAGTATTGAAACTGAATATATGCAGAGTAGTGTAATAGTAATTACAAATAAATATAAATGTCATAAAAATTAAGAGCATGCAATTAAGTACAATTTTATTAAAATACAAAATGCAATAATTTTTTTTTTNATAAATGTCATAAAAATTAAGAGCATGCAATTAAGTACAATTTTATTAAAATACAAAATGCAATAATTTTTTTTTTTAAATACATAAATGCTACTCAAATTATTTGGTTTCGAGACAAAGTGTAGGAAACGCAGGAATCCCACATGTAACAGCGAAGTGAAGGAATGTGCCATAAACACAACACACATGATTATAAGTTAGGGACCAACTGCTAGCAGTAACAGGGCAGGCAACACAGAGTGGAATCAAATTCCCAATTAACATGTCAAAAAAACACCATAAAAATAATTTCACGTCAACGGTATGACCTTTTAACACCCAGATCATTCCAGACATAAATAAATTTCAAAAATATTGTATTTTTGCAGCATCCAACCAATGCTGCAAGAGTTACTGCTGCTTGCAGGCATCCTTTCCCTTGCTTCGCTTGCCCTTCTTCTCCAACGAGGCTATCCTGCGTTGACCCTGGATCGGCATGTAGGGCAGCACCAGGCTGTCGTCATCCTCATCCTCTTCATACACTGCATCAGAGAAACTGTCAGCACGCAACATACAGGAGGGGGCAAACCACCTACTACATGTTGTTCACAGTAAACTGAGCACTTTTAAAAGCCTTGCTTTAGATCTTCTTGTAGTTATGCACATTGCGTATTCTTACAACATACAGCCGGGCCTCGAAATTTGAAAGACCTAACTGTTCCTGAGAATGGTTTCGTAAAGTTGCTACCTTCAAACAACAATTGCAGACTAACTCCCCACCCCCCGTCCCCCTATTGAAAAACCCAAAAAATTATGTTAAAAGTAGAAAAATAATTTTTTTTATCAATGAAATTATTTATTTTAATGGATAGACGTCTTCTGTACAAAAGTATACCTCAGAGCTGCATATACCTCGCCCTACAATGGTATATACAACCTCCCCATTCCAACAAATAAAATAAGTGTTAAGTACTTGGCGCACAGCACAACCACAATGCACCATTAGTAGCCAGCAAATCCACATTTTAAAATTTATCACACCATAGTAGAAAAAACAGTTTTTATATTGTACAGGTAGATGTATGCCTAACGTAAATATTTGGCCATAAATTTTAAAAGGATCTTACTTTCCGGTTATTTTTTTTTTTTTATGAAACCTAAGAGATTTTATAAATAGTTTTCATATCTATGTAACAGTTCTGTCTTTGTACACAGGCAAGCCTTCGGCTAAACACACTTCAAATGATTTGAGATTCACTGCATTGCTAAAACCTAACATACGGAGCTTATTAAACTTCATTAATTGTCAAACAACCTAGAGAACTACTTAGCAGCTGAATGTGTCCGCACCTTGAGTGGGGATGGCAACAGGGGGGCTTCCCACCGGAGTGTCTGCAGTGGCTCGGCGAGGGTACGTAGGGTCGATGGCCATTGCTATGTTGGGCAGGCCATGAGAGGGCCCAGGTTCTGGAGACGAGTGGCACACTTCGATGGCTTCTGGGTCCAGGTACCTATCCACAACAGATCCCCTTCTTATACTTCTCAGCGTAACATGAAAAAATGTTGCAAAATCCAGGAAAATGTAAAAAAGAGGGAAATTTATGCTGTAAAATCAGCAAATAGGACTAAAAAAAATGCAGGAATGTTTAAAATCAGGTGATGTAAAAAATAGTATTGATCAGCTTGACTATGCATCCAACAATATTGACCTTGCCTACAACTCTGTGGTTGTTTTCCCCATACAAATGCGCAAACTCTACCCTCAGATTCAGCCAGGAATTACATACATACCATCATACATTAAACACTATGTAAGTAACAACTGATATTTTTATGACATTGTAATGTATGTCATTTTGTTATAAAAATGTGATTGTACATTTATCGAAAGAATGAATTTTGTAAAATCCCCAATATGCTGATGTGGAATGGAAAACAACCTGATTTTTAACACTCCAAAATGNAAAGAATGAATTTTGTAAAATCCCCAATATGCTGATGTGGAATGGAAAACAACCTGATTTTTAACACTCCAAAATGAGATGCAATGTACCAACACTAGTTTTTAAACAAGTGACAAAACATGGCCACCTGTGAGAAAGTGGGCGCACATACTGCACTTCACTGTCACAGAGGCAAAGAATGGTACGGATAGCAGGCATAGAAATGGTGAAACACATTTGACATGAGCAGGGGCAAGATGTTGTGGTGTTACGGAAATTTAGTTTTAGAAATTCCAAATATTTGTGTTATCTGTTTTATCATGGAAGACTCAAATTGAAAATTAATTACTAAAATGATGTTTTATTTAGAAAAAAAAAATTATATTATATTATAGTATATATACAATTTTATCCTTNATTAATTACTAAAATGATGTTTTATTTAGAAAAAAAAAATTATATTATATTATAGTATATATACAATTTTATCCTTATATGCATATTTGCATTAAAAATTGTTAATATTTATACAATTGCATAAACAAGAGCAAGCATTTTATTTGAACTAAGGGAAGAGAGCATAGCCATAGCTAAAAAAAATCCCTTTTTAAGGCTTTAAATTTTTTGTAACTCAAATGTAGATGTTTCTGGACATTGTGGACTTTTCTGTCGCAATCTTACACCAATGACGGATATGATTTTATAGAAAAAAACATTTCATCCTGGAAATGAAACTATTTATATATTAGTTTTTACAATTTAGCTTCTCTTGTTAAATTATTGTTTTAGTCTTATCTGTATCTGATACTGCTGTGATTCACTCAGCAAAGTTTATTTCCATACAATTTTCAATAATTCATTCAAAAACACGTCCTCTGATTTTCCCGTACATTTACCCCTGTTGCGAGTTGCACTGCATTCAGGCTCGGTGCTTAAGCATTATTTGGTGATGAAAGCTGTTGAATATGCGCCATCAGGATATCAGTTTATGGCTCCAAGGGTGGCTCACTTTACTAGATGATGTTCTTTACAATGACATTGTACATTAACATATCCAATGCACCATCAATAAAATAAAAACAGTAAAATCTCAATTTTACACTTTTCAAGGGACTGGGAAAAAATGTTGCAAAATGCAGTANTCAATAAAATAAAAACAGTAAAATCTCAATTTTACACTTTTCAAGGGACTGGGAAAAAATGTTGCAAAATGCAGTACTAATGTGTAATAAGAGGGAAACTTATGCTGTAAAAACAGACATTGGGACCAAAAAAAGTGTGTGTAGAAGGCAGTATAGAGTAAAATCAGGGGGTTTAATAAAGGGATTCCACTGTATTNAGAAGGCAGTATAGAGTAAAATCAGGGGGTTTAATAAAGGGATTCCACTGTATTCCCAACCACTTTTACATACATACACCCACAAACCACAACTGAACCACCACCCCCCCCCATGTTTAACTGCAGGAAGTGTATTGGTGATGACATTAGCCTACTATGACTTTCCTCCATACCCTATGGACATCACCAGAGCCACAAAGTCTCATATGACCAGAAGACACTGCTCTAAAACTCTCAGTTCTTGTTTAGGTGCTCTTTGGCCAACTACACACTATAGTTATACCTACTTACCACAAGGCTAACTATCTTAGAACACATTTTATTACCAGTTACAATTTCCAATTTGGTGTGTGGTAGACGAGGGCAAAGTTAGTCGTTCTTCCTGGGAGCTCTGAAATTTCCGTTTGCATGTACTTAACCGATCCTTGATGTTACGAAGACTGTTATTCATGATTTGCCCTATTTTTGTTAAGGGATTTTCTTGAGACAACTGCAGGTTTAATACAGGAAGAACAAAACTACACAGATACACACAGCTGTTTAAACTAGATTCAAGGCCATTAAATGAATAAATTTTAGTACTAGGGTTTAGGGTTACAAATAGCTTTTTTTCTTCTCATAGTCCACGGTTGAAAGGGAATATTTTATCCACTCGTTCGTACATTTTGATCTTATCTGTAACATACAGACCTTTTCATACAACAATTTTAATAATATATTGGGAAAATAGACTGTTTTATAATGGTTGAAACAATGTATAAATAAAAATAATACTGTATACAGTGGATTCTCGATTATTCGTTCCAGTTATTTACGTTTTACCGTATTTCTCACTTATTTATTTTGGTCCTGTCAAAATACCCATATAAACAATGCTAATTGCTGACAGAATCCAACGATAGCCAATGGTTTGTTTTTCTGCAAAACACCTGTTCACAAAAGACTGTACATTTGCCAAAGACTGTGCACATCAATCGTTTTTTAACATTATGTGAATGTAAAACTACGCGGATAGTCGACAACTGGTGCAATAAATAGTATTGTCTACATCCCACAACATTTTATCCTGTTCTATTCGCTACACTTCTTCCTACGTGTTTATTGCCCTCATAGGTTGGCGACACAAGAACGAATCTCACAATCTCTGATACTGTATTGAATAATCAATAATCTTGTTATTGAAAACTGAATTTGGTTTTAGGTTATAGATGCAAGATGAAGTATTAATATTTACTGGAACGGTGCCACTGCCAGATNATGAAGTGTATTGGTGACATTAGCCTAATATGACTTTCCTCCATACCCTACGGACATCAACAGAGCCACAAAGTCTCATATGACCAGAAGACACTGTTCTAAAACTCTCAGTTCTTGTTTAGGTGCTCTTTGGCTAACTACACATTATAGTTATACCTACTTACCACAAGGCTTAACTATCTTAGAACACATTTTATTACCAGTTACAATTTCCAATTTGGTGTGTGGTAGACGAGGGCTTGTACAGGAACTGAATTTTATTCAGCGCAAAGTTAGTCGTTCTTCCTGGGAGCTCTGAAATTTCTTTAAGTTCAGTTTGCATGTACTTAACCGATCCTTGATGTTACGAAGACTGTTATTCATGATTTGCCCTATTTTTGTTAAGGGATTTTCTTGAGACAACTGCAGGTTTAATACAGGAAGAACAAAACTACACAGATACACACAGCTGTTTAAACTAGATTCAAGGCCATTAAATGAATAAATTTTAGTACTAGGGTTTAGGGTTACAAATAGCTTTTTTTCTTCTCATAGTCCACGGTTGAAAGGGAATATTTTATCCACTCGTTCGTACATTTTGATCTTATCTGTAACATACACCTTTTCATACAACAATTTTAATAATATATTGGGAAAATAGACTGTTTTATAATGGTTGAAACAATGTATAAATAAAAATAATACTGTATACAGTGGATTCTCGATTATTCGTTCCAGTTATTTACGTTTTATGTACCGTATTTCTCACTTATTTATTTTGGTCCTGTCAAAATACCCATATAAACAATGCTAATTGCTGACAGAATCCAACGATAGCCAATGGTTTGTTTTTCTGCAAAACGCCTGTTCACAAAAGACTGTACATTTGCCAAAGACTGTGCACATCAATCGTTTTTTAACATTATGTGAATGTAAAACTACGCGGATAGTCGACAACTGGTGCAATAAATAGTATTGTCTACATCCCACAACATTTTATCCTGTTCTATTCGCTACACTTCTTCCTACGTGTTTATTGCACTCATAGGTTGGCGACACAAGAACGAATCTCACAATCTCTGATACTGTATTGAATAATCAATAATCTTGTTATGGAAAACTGAATTTGGTTTTAGGTTATAGATGCAAGATGAAGTATTAATATTTACTGGAACGGTGCCACTGCCAGANTGAAAACTGAATTTGGTTTTAGGTTATAGATGCAAGATGAAGTATTAATATTTACTGGAACGGTGCCACTGCCAGATGTGCAAAACAGTATTTTGCAAACAATTTCTCAGTTTCTGGTTTCTGCGCACCTAAGAGCGTTTATAAAACATAGGATGACCATGAGTGTATGATAACATTTCAAAAAATAACGTTCTGTAAATGTTTGGGACTATAATGAAGTATAATCATAATTTATCTCAGCATCATCCGCTGTCATAGTGCAGAGATTGTTTACGTGCAGATTTGCAAAAAGGTTTAAACCCACCTCTGACGAGACTTCCGTGGGCCAGACAGGTCAAGCTCCGTGGGACGCACTGCTGTGGAGTGCAAGACAACAGGTTCCACCCACTCTGCCACGGAGCCACCAGGGGACATCATGGCCACGCCCTCATCTTCTGAGGCTGGGCCCTGTGCCTGTCTCTTCGACAGTGCTTTCTGCTTGGCCCGCTCCCGAGAACGTCGCGCCTTGGCCCGCTCCTGCAGGCACAGTGATGCTACTGCCTCCCTGTCATTACCACTAACTCCAAACTGACCACCCAACCAGTCTAGTGACTGTCCTGTGCCAACAAAATGCACACCATGTGCTTAATTGGGTGCTTTTAAATTCAACCTTTGAAAAATGTCCCTGGTCCTACATGCATATATTATAATGGGTGCACTAACTGGCATGCAGCCAGTAAGTTGGAAACTATTAAGGAGAAGTTGCTCCTTGACTTAATATAGAATTAAATATTTTATATAAACCTTTGTGAATACAGAAATTATTACTTATTTTGCTTTGTGTTTTTCAATGCATACAACTGCAAGAATGAGCAAATTTATAAAATGTTTACTTTTCTATAATATTATGGTTTCACTTTGTAGCAATGCCAGATTTTTAGACCTAAAATTTTAATTTTATGTAATACTTATCCCTACAAGGAAATAATATGTAATTGCTTGTATGTTTTGAGAAGGGATATATGCATAATGGCTCGCGTATGTATGTGTTAATGCATTCGTATGCGACTTCCTGAAACCTGAATTTATTATACAGGACAGTATATGAAATTTTCAAGTTTTACAATCTTGGGTTAGTTTGGGTAAAAAGAGTGGATTGTTTATTTTATTCTGTGTTTACCAAGAATAGATATGCCAGTCAGATCGTTTTAGCAAGTAAGTAATCAGTTGCTGTGCAATTATCCAATTTTTCCAGAAACATTGGCATCATTATCTTAGTTTACAAAAAAAAACCTGTCACGGTCGCACCATAGCTATTCCACAGATGATAACATAACTGGAGATGATAAAACCAAGGCAAATTGTCACACAAAATGGCATCTCGGTACACGAAGCGCTTGTGGCACGATGGGTGTGCGAACTACGTAACGTCTTTCTCTTGTACCGCAATGACATTTCCTTGTGTACGGCATCTGTGGTCTATGTGACATTTGTTTACGAGCGGCACAAGGGCTATNGTACCGCAATGACATTTCCTTGTGTACGGCATCTGTGGTCTATGTGACATTTGTTTACGAGCGGCACAAGGGCTATTTTCGAATGTGAATAGATTACAACACCTATAGCATGCCATTTTCAGTCAAACCTCATTAATACATCCCCGTTTAATACAAAATTCGTGTTTGTGCGAAGTGTTTTTGCGGTCCCGTGAATTAATATAGGATTTATAATGTTAAACTATTTCCTTAATACGAAATACGGTTAATATGTAATACCAAGTGATTTTAATACCGCAAGACAGTAATTCCACGAGTTGGCTAATCATTTATACAAATTCCACGGCTTAATGAAAACAAACACAGCTAATATGCAATATTTGTAACACCGCAACGTAAAACATAAATAAATAAATAAATGACCAAAGATATACATACTTTGTAGCACAACAGGAAATTTGGAAATCGATACTAGCAGTAAAGTTACTTCTACTGCCGTGAGGTGCGCTGATGTCGCCAATATGTAAATTGTAACATTGCGGTAAATGGGAGAGTTCAGTTTACTGTATCAGTTTAAAACTGCATTTATAAAATTGATAAAATTCTGCACACGCGGAACTAACACTATCCTGGCAGCGAAAATCTTTATGTGCCAAACTAATAACATTGAAGTTTGTAACCTGCAAGTTGCTGGCATCTTGTGAACACCAAATGCAATGGAAAAATTCCAAGACTGGTGCACTTATTTCCTNGTAACCTGCAAGTTGCTGGCATCTTGTGAACACCAAATGCAATGGAAAAATTCCAAGACTGGTGCACTTATTTCCTAATGAGCTGTGCACTAGAGTTTTAATTTTTTTTACACACACGCAAAAAGATGTTGCTACTTTTTTTTATCTTAGAGTGGCGCACTTTCCATATTTTAGCACATTACAATATAAAGGTTTGGTTTCTCTGGCTGNACTTTTTTTTATCTTAGAGTGGCGCACTTTCCATATTTTAGCACATTACAATATAAAGGTTTGGTTTCTCTGGCTGTACAAATATGACAAGGCAACGGCTGCAAAAAAAAAAAAATTGACAAAGAATAGTTTTTGTTTGTAACATGTGCGAAGTTGTTTTAAAGTTGCCAATTTATTATTTTTGATCGTGCTAGTTGGTTTTTGAAGGTTTAGTGATGGCTGCAAAATGTAAACGTAATGAACTTACTTTACTAACAAAGTTTAAAATAATCAGTGAAGTGGACAAAGGTAGTAAAAATAAAACTGAAATTGCACAAGAATTTGGTATTCCACAATCATCTTTATCTACAATTTTAAAAAATCGTAACAAAGTTGAACTTGCTTATGACAATGCCTCTGCACTCTCACAGCAAGAAAATGACTGCGTGGACCTAAACATGACAAAATGGAAACCAATCTGCTTCAGTGGTATCAATGTGTGCAGCGAACATTCCTATTTCTGGTCCTTTAATCCTGCAAAAGGCAGATTAACTGGCTTTGAGGTTAGGATTTCCCAATTTCAAATTTAGCAATGTTTGGCTGCAGCAGTTTAAAGAACGTAACAAACTTATTGCAAAAGTTAAGTGTAGCGAGTCGACGTGGATAAGACTCAGGATTGGCTAAATTCTGTGCAGTCAATACTTAATCAGTTCACTCCAGATAATATCTTCAACATGGACAAAACTGGAGTTTTTTTACAACTTGCTGCCAAATAAAGCATTGACTGTTAAAGGTGTTACTGCATTACTGTGCTGTAACCAAAGTGGTAGTGAGAAATTATGTCCCCTCGTCGTAGGCAAGTTTCCGAAACCCAGATGTTTCAAGAATATTGTTAACCTACCATGTGATTATGAAGCAAATTCCTGTGCTTGGGTGACAGTGAAAATATTTCAGAAATGGTTAATGAAATTGGAACGACACATGGCATGCAAAAACAGAAAGATTTTACTTATTTTGGACAGATGTGCAGCATATTCTGCTGTTGTCCTTCAGTTGTTACAAGTGACATTGCTCTATCTGCCAGCCAACACCACAAGTTTTCTACAACCTCTTGATCAAGGTATCATCCAGTGTGTGAAGAAGAACTACAGAACTCGTCTCGCACGTTACTTAATTCGTCACCTGGAACTGAAGAAAGAGACCAACTTGCGATGGGACGTTTTGAATGCCATGTGGAATGTATGTATGGCTTGGGATGAAGTCACATCGTCTACAATCGCCAGCTGCTTCAGAAAAGCTGGTATTGGTGCCAATATGGAAGGATGGGATTATCTTCAGGAACGTCTGCAATTCCAGGAGCAGTTTCACCACTTTGTGCAAGTGGATGATGATGTTGCAACATCTGCAGCACCTGTTGTGGAAGAACTGTGGAAGAACTGTGGAAGAACTGACGTTCAGTCAAGTACTAGGACTGTTGAAGAAACTGAAGATGACAATAAAGAAGATAATGATTGTGCATTACTGCCAACGAAGAAGGATGCTATGCAGGCTTTAGCCACCCTGGAAAATGTGCTTTCAAACATTGATGTTGATAGGGAAACACTTCTGGAATTGGATAAACTCTCTGTACAGTTGTAGTAATGCCTATAAAGAAAGAACAATGCAAACCAAAATTTACTCGTTTTTTAAGCCACAGGTTTAATTAAACTTAAAACAATATGCTATTTGCCACGAAGCCCATGCTGGAAACAATGTAAATACTATGTACAAAATATGTATGTAAGTATTCTTAAAGATTTGTATTCACGTAATATACATTTTTCTAATAGTAGTGATGATAAGATGTTTACTGTTCTACTAGAAGTGTTATACAAGTAAAAAATATTCTGCAAAATTGTTACTTTTCAGCTAATTCTTGAGATGTGATATTAAAATATTTTAAGTTTGAATGAATTTTTTTTTTAAATTTTTCTAGTAGAAAAGTCATTATTACAAAGGGCCAAAATGATGGTCCCTTAAGGTTTGTATTAATGAGGTTTGCCTGTATGCTGCTTAGCTAAGATGTGAAATTTGATAAAAACTGAGTGAAATATTATTTTGGGATGCCATATGGGTATGTTGCTTTTTAATGCCAATAAATAATTTTATGTTGAAGATAAATTTTTTAAAATTGTAGTCTAAAAATCTTGGCAATTATTTTGTGAAAAAAATTATTTTTGTGTGGTTAATAACCGTTACACAACATGAAATACACTTTATCCCTAGACTTTTTAGATAGGTTTACTGTATTGTAGTACTATATAGTTATTGCTCCTGAAACTGGACACCATACAGGTAGCTGAAAGCTGACTGGTATCGTGTAAATTATAATAAAGATCCAAGAAGTAATGAAATTGTCAGTACACAATGTTTACGAGAAACTGGCTCATAGCAAAATATAACAAAACAATTTGAAATTCTTTTATAAAAAATTAATTTCAAACGTTCTTGTAATTATGTTCCTTATGTTTAAATAAAATAGTTAATCCAATAATGAGGAGTTGTGTAGCCATAAATATCATATAAACCTCACTCAAAATTTCTGTTTAGGTGCTTCCACTACAAAGAACTTCACTATCAAATAAGCAACATTTCAGGTCCCTTAAAGTTTGTTATAGTAAAGGTTGACTGTATTTATGATTGTTGCATGAAGGGAATGGGAGAGAGGGGACTTCACGCACCTTTTCTTGAAGCAGGCGNATTGACTGTATTTATGATTGTTGCATGAAGGGAATGGGAGAGAGGGGACTTCACGCACCTTTTCTTGAAGCAGGCGAGCTAACTCCTTGTCCTGAGCCTCTATGGCCATCAGTCTGTCCTGGTCCAGCATCGAGAGCTGCTGCCGCCCTCCCTCCTCTTCCTGGAGTCTACGAGCCAGGTCCTGACATCATACCACACATCACCACCATGACAAACTCTCATCAGTCACCATACCTTTTAAAGAATTTCACAGTTACAATAAAGTAGTTTGTTAGCATTACTGTGCTGAGCCCAAAAATACCATTCTTATTGCATACCCGTCACAAATTTTATACTTCTATCTTTGAAAAACAGGGGTGCCACCATTAAGTGAACATGTGATAAGATACTTGACAAAACACAACATTAAAGCATCTATTTTCATTTAATTGTTAATTATGTCCCCATTCTGCAGGATATATTCATTCCCTTTCAAATAGCATAGATATTCAAACTGTTTATGCAAAGCAAAAGTTCAATAACTAGGCATGAAATCCTCTCTTCTTCACTTCAGCTGATGCTAGTCAGACGCAACCTTGCTTCCTTCCTACTCTTACACAACTGACAAGAGGGACAGTGGTTACCTAGCAATCACTGCAGCATCCTCCCATCCTCCTCTCTTAACCAGCAGGTGGGAGACATATCTATAGCTTGTCATGGCAAGGCACAATATTGCATCCTCCTCCATGCCTGGTGAGAGGTAAGTGCTGACCTAGCAAATACTGCAGCATCCTCCGTCTTGTCTAATCTGCACGGCCAATAACCTTCATGCAGGACCCCATTTTCATCTGTGTAATGTGAGCAACTAAAACGAGGGGATGTTACTTTTTGTAGGGCAGAAACATTAATGTGATCCTCTCTGGTACTTTGGCTACAATTCACCACAGCACAAATCACTTGATCTGTTCCCTTCCACTCTGCAGAATGGTTGACTGAAGGATTACCCACCCAGGGAATTTTTTGAGGTGGGCTTGTGTTCTACCTAACACTGACCTCTGCTGCTGAAATTCCTATCATAAACTTGACGCGTACGTAACGCATATTGGACGTGTTAGAAGCAGCGCTGTCGCAACCCTCACCCCCCCCCACCCAGCTTAAACCGTGTAGGGCCTTCCGGATGACACGTGTTACCCATTAACGCATACCAAGGTCAAGCCGCGGTGAGGTAGCATTTGCCACCCACGGGCCTCTCCCACCACCCCTAGCAAGCCATGTGAAATTTGTACACGCCGAGAAATGACGAGATAGTAGGGTGATTTCCGCCCGACGTCAAAAACACATGCTGAAGGAACACACCGAGAATAAGCTGACAGCGTATGGCAAAGGTAACTGGCCCAGACCACCCCCTTCTCACCAATCTACAAGAACCAGGGCACGTTGATGAAGTGCTTTGTACTGCACACTTCCTCCTCCCCCCTCCCCCAACAAGGGAGACACATATAGGAATCTAGGGAGGGCGCTCGGATCGTTTAAAAGGCATTTTTCGAGACAAGGATGGGGATCAGTTGAAGGACGTCAGTGATATCTGGTCCGTCGGTCAGTCATACCGGGGCAGCCGGAGGCTGCGATACTCCGCACAGGGAGAGTCAGTTATGTCAGCGAAGTCAATCAGTCAGTTAGGAGCGCGCACAGAGAGAAACAGACGCCGGGGAGATCGGACCCCGGCCAAGTGAGTCAGTCAGTGAAACCCCGTCCCCGGAAAGTCCACAAGTGGCAGGTGGCACGGCGTTCGGTACCGCCACACTGGGATGCGCAGGTAGTCAGGAAAATCAGAACATTAAGGGGTCAGCCATATCGAGACATGAAACGCGGGGTTCGGGGCACAGGGCAGAATCAGTTAAACAGTTACCAGAGTTACATCGGACGAGTAGTTTCACCACGCCGGGACGCGAGTCAGTCAGTCAGTTACAATAACGCACCGAGAAGGCGGAGTCGAGTGGTGAGCTCCAACGAGGAGCGCCACGTCGAGAGGAAGTCAGCTGAATGCAGCACACCAACAAAAGCCAGTCCGAGGGCCTGTAACAGGGGCCATCCAACTCACCAGATCTCAACTGCCGGAACCACTACCCCGCAACAAGTACAGATAAGAAACAACGTCGTCACNAGCCAGTCCGAGGGCCTGTAACAGGGGCCATCCAACTCACCAGATCTCAACTGCCGGAACCACTACCCCGCAACAAGTACAGATAAGAAACAACGTCGTCACTCAGGGACGTGTCCTGTCACCTAATGCCCCCACAGCATAGGAAACGTAGCCAGAACAGTGTAATAAGCCCTTCAGGCCAAGAACTCGCAGGGCGTTAAAGTATGAGTAAATTTTCGGCACCTTGTGCCGGGAAAGTATGTAAAAACTCCCGGAAAAGTTCTGGGAATGTATGAATAAATTCCCGGGCAAATAAACATGTTAAAACCAAGAAGTAATGAAGCATTGTTTTATATACCCTTAACCTTCAAGGCACCTTATAGTCTGTACCATCGAACATTAACTGAGGACCCTAGTACCCACAGATGGGGGTTAGCGTCAAACTTTGTCCCAACTGCAAATTATGTCACTTTTTCTTGAAAATTTATTTCCTGGATGGATTTCCCTTATTCCCTCTACAAAGTCAGGATGTAACAGATTCAAGCATTTTCTGATACAACAACCAAAAACATGTTCAACTGGTCTAACATTGGTTGTGCAATAAGGAGTCGCACGAAAAGAAAAAAAAATTTATCAATCTGGTAACCCAATCACCTGAAACTATTTGCTGCATATTTCTTTTGTAAATTGCACCATTATCTCTTTTTATCTCTGAGATTAATAAAAGCAAGACTTTTTGTTCATAATCTGCTGTGTTCATGATGACAGTGACATTGCCTTTGCTGAAAGCATTGTAATGGTGTTTTCACCCTTCAGCGTACTGATGCCTTTTAGTTCCTCTTGGGATAGATCACATATGTGCCGGGTGTTTCTTAAGATACAGAAAGTAGGGTTGACTGTCAATCCAGATAACGTTTCCTTAGGATCCATTAAGGTTAAATTTTTAGGTTACTTGCTCTGGAAAGGTCAATTAATGTTTGACCCTGATCGTGTTGCCCCCATTTTGAATTTCCCTCGCCTGAAATCTTTGACAGGAGTTCAAAGTTTTTAGATCTCTTGGGCTACCACTACTCATGTTTTATTGAACGCTTCTCAGAATTGGCAGCACCTTTAAACTTTTTGAAAAAGAAAGGAGAAGAGCTCAAGTGGGGTCAGGAGCAGGAGTCGGCCTTTTCTGTGTTGAAAAAGAAGTTTCTTTCCCCTCCGGTACTACACCTACCGGATTTTTCCCGCAAGTTTGTGGTATAGGTCTATGCATCGCCCGTAGCCTTTGCCAATCTAAGCATTACCTAGTTGGAATGCAAGTTTGGCATTTATGAAAAGGATACCTTTGTTTGTATTTGTGTGTTAGAGAAGTTCGCAACGTACATTGATCAGGTGGAGTGTGATTTGTATACGGATAACCCGCTGCTTAGCTGGGTTCTGAACCACTGCAAACAGCTGGGTAAGTTAGGTCGATGGGTTCTGAGTTTGTCACGTTTCAGTTTTGCATCCTGTTCGCGGTTCTAAAAACCAAGCAGCAGACGCCCTTTCTAGGATGTACGATCCTGCAGACTTCATAAAAAATTCAGGGGAGCCCTGTATAAAGTTCAGACAAGCCTCGGTGTCTAGAACATTTTCTAAGTTGCGCCAGGCTCAGGCTGGAGACTCCTTTTGCAACCAGGTTAAAGTAGATTGAGTGCTGGAGCGCTGCTTCCATGTATAGAGGAAAGTGATATTTTGTATTTTACCAGGAAGAATGAATGTAAGCACAAAATTGTAGTTCTGGAATTATGAAGGCCTATGGTCCTTTCCTACTGTCATGATTCGGTGTTTGGTGGGCACTTGCAGGTCAGTAAGACATTTCATACAATTGCAGTTCAATTCGCTTGGCTTACATTAAAGAACGTTTCATATTTTGTGCAATCACGTGATATGTGTCAGAAATGCAAACAGGCACGACACATCAACATTAGGCAGTCTGTAACACAAATACCTCAGGCTCCCCCGAGCATCTTACAACTAGATATTTTTGGACCCTTGGTAAGATCTAAAAAGCAGAAATGTGTGTATTCTGATCTTATTGGACACTTTCACAAAGTTTGTTGTTCTTTTGCCACTTCGTAACATGAAGACTTCTTCAATATTTAAGGTGCTTAGCAATTAGGGTTTGCAAAGTTGTTAGTGCTCCAGTCAATATTGTTACTGATAATGACACGTACTTTACTTATAATATTTTCAAGAATGTGTGTTTTATAATGGGCAATTAAAACATTTCACCTCTAGCCCCTACTACTTCACAACTGTGATAATTATTGCTGTGATATATTTTATTTAGTTGTTCTAAAGGTTGTTTTGCCAATTCAAATTGTATTTATATATATAATATAGGTTATATACAATATAGGATATTGAAACATTTTCTCTACTGTACATTATTTGTTAATAGTCAGAAGAATACAATACGAAAAGCCACATTTATACGATTAAAGCCGCCCCCTATTACAGGCTGCACCCCTTATCGACTGCAAACTGAGAGCTATACATAAGTGGAGCGGTCAGGTTTTCCACTCATTTTGACAGAATTAGTAACAGCGTCTGTACTTGTTAGGTACCATCGCAAAGAATCCATGCCTACCTGCTTAAATAAACTAATATTTCACTACTATAACAGGTTGTTTTCCCGTTAAATAGGTTTAAACACATAGGGTTTTCGGGGTTAAAATTGGTCCAATTTGGGAATAGCGAGGATCAAACGCAGAACACACACACCTCGCTATAATGGGACACTACTGTAATTGTTTTTTATCATGTTTCAAAATAAGCTATTCAATAACATACTATTGTAAACAACCTTGCTGAGACCTAATTATCGTTCATAAGCCGCCACATAAAATAGCAAAAATTTGTTTAAAAAAAAAACCCCATAATCAGAATCAGTTCAGCTCTGATAATTATGGAATAAAAGTTTAAATGAACGTCTTCAAACGTGTAGACATAAAAAGTCAAGCAAATAACCATTTGAAACGGGCATATAAATTATTCACAATTATCACATTAAGTAATTAAGTTGGAATACGAATAATTTGTATATTACTATTCGCAACTATTTGAATTTTCGAATATTCACACAAGCATACACCTAACACACAAATACATGGTGGCATGTCCCCTTGCTTGGATATAGGCTGCAATCAATCGTGGCATACCATCAACGAGATCATCAAGCTAGTCTTGGTCTAAGTTGTCCCATACTTCCCTGGCGATACTGCGTATGTCATGCAGAGTACATGGTCTATCTGGACATCCAGAAACAGCTCTTTTAAACTGATCCCAGATGTGTTCAATGGAGTTCATGTCTGGGAAACTAGCAGGCCACTCCAGCGAAGTGATCTCAGCACGATGAAGGAAGGCATCCACGAGAACTGCATGATGGAGATGCATTATCATCCACTAAGATGAAATCATCTCCAAAGTACTGGCAATGCAGTTCCACGATTGGTTGCAGAACGTTATTCCTGTACCATAGCACATTCAGAGTGCCATCAACCACCATGAGAGGTGTACGGTCCATGCAAAGCCACCTCAGAACATCATTCCACCACCACCTTGTTGCAAACATGGGACACTGTCTTGGAGGCGTGCGTTATTACCAGGTTTCCTCCGAACACATCTTCGATCATCCAGGGTCACACACATCAGACATTCGTCAGTAAACAGCACCCTCCACCAATCATAGGGCATTTATTAAGCATGATTTAGTGCCCATCTGTAATCGTCTGCATAGTGTTGTCAAGTACAAGGTGAAACATGCCATGGTCATCGGGAATGCATATTCGCACCATGGAACCATCTTCTCACAGTTTGATAGGACACATCGCATCCTGTAACCCCCACAAACTCCAAATTCAGTACCGGAGCGTTCAGCCTGGGGTTCCTCCAAGCGAACAGCTGCAGATATCAATTATCACCTGAATTTAAGGAACGTGGATGACCTGTGAAGAACCAAGTCCTCAACACTAACTGTTAATCGGAACCGATTACACGTCCGCACATAACTACTTTGACTTAAATGTACACATCGAGCATCTACCCTGGTTGGCAAGCCTTCTTCACGTAATACAATTAGTGGACCCGATCAACAGTCGACAATGTCCGAGGCATGATGGACGATCACTACACAGTTCTAAGCACACCTCTGATGCTTCCTTGCTGGTGCTACAACATCAAGTGAAACACTGCAACCCTTTTGAGTGTGACGTTCTACCCGTAGGTGGGGCAACATACAGCTATCTGTATGTTTACAAACAATGAACCAGACGCATTCCCATCAGCACAGGAACGATCACTATAGACACACACACAAACACACAACATATCAGGGTAATACAAAACTTTTGTTGATATGTGTAGGTAAATTTGAATTTAATGTACCCAGCTAAAAGTAAATATCTTCAGGAACAGTGAAATTTTTTTAAATTGGGGTTCTACTGTATGCAGTTTAAATCAGAGGCAGTATGATTCAAATGATTCAAACAGATGTAATAAATGCAGTCAAAGTAAGGGAGGGAAATTTTTTTTTTTCAATTACCCATTATAGCCACTTATTCTATCTTTAAAACTTGAAAACCTTTACATGAATGACGATTGTGTGGAAAATGCCAGACAAACATGCTCCACTTTATATCATGGCAGACATGCAAGTTTACGTACACGTAATGGCAATTAAACATAAAAGATCCTCGAGAAGTGAGAACATATAGGATTGCTCATGAATTGACTGTACGATAACACTGCATGAAATAATGTTGTGCAGTAAATTTTGGCTAAAGCAATCTCTCACCATTTTATTGGGTAAATACTGTAGACTAATTTTCCAAGCAATAAAAATGTAAACATTGAAAAGTGAAGCCAATAGCAATGATTATACTTATACGTGGCAGGAAGATACACTAGCTGAAAACATAAACTAAGCATTCAAAAGTGTTCCAATAGACCAGCAATCACACTCCCTCCCAACTCTATCCCTTGCACACTTATGTGGAATGAATTCACTCTCACCCTCTCGCTCCCCAGTAAAATTGGGGGTTATTGTTCTTCAGCTGCACTGTTGATTAGTAATAATTAATAATCTGAAATTGTTATTGAATTTGATGATTGTCAATGATTAGAAATAGAGAAGTTTGCAACATCTATTACTAACTAACGAAAAGGTACTGATATAACTAATCAGTAGAGACCTGGAAAAATAGCATTTGAGATAAAACTAAAAATAACGCGAATTTTAGCACTTTAGTTTGTATAAAGCTATTTTTCCAGTTTTACTTCAAATAAAGTTATTTTGAAAATTTAAACTGACCTTTACGGGCAACTAAACCAATATTTACGGAATGAGTGTAACAAAATGATCAGTTTTGTTGCTTTGCTAACTAAATATGGCAAAAAAAAAAAATGCACACGACACACAATGAATGTTTATATCACACTTTGTAATTGAGGTTATGAATTCTCGTTGCACTGTTTACCAAACGTCCGCAGTCTGAAGGTAGCGGGAGTTATCACAAGGTATTGACGACCATAGAATATTTGTCAGCAAACCTGAATGGAAATGAGCATACGAGTTAAAATAAAAATTTAGTAAACGCTATAATGCAAATTTTAACATTTTTTTTTTTTGGAATGAATGTTTTATAAGACATAGTTGCTCCTTACAACATATTTTATGTGTATTAGCATATTCGAATATGAATTCATGCAGAGTTGGTCAGTAGATTTCTTTGATTTATCATCATAAACGAAAACATGTTTTACTTTCCATAAAGTGTATTTAAGGTCATAAATAACATGAGCATAAGTGATAATGCTTCACTTTGAGTGACCAAAAGTATTTTTTCACACTCGGAAACTCCGCCGTTGTAGTATTCACGTCTACCAAGCACCACACATTCTATGGAATTCGCACCAACTAGCTCGCCAAGTTTGTTTACATTTGTAGCATCGTCATGTTTTATCGAACAATTATTTATTAATTTTTTACAGCACGGCGGTCAAAAATGTGTTTATCAGCATTTCCTTATGTAGAATATATTTCTAAATTGAATTATCATGTATTTTTATCTTGTATACTTCTAGTTAACTGTATTTTTATCATACAACTTATCTGTAAATATGTGCGGTAAAAGAATACGAGTTGTGAACAAACAAAAGTTTTGTAAGCGGGCCTAACGAAAAAATCTGTCTTAGAAAGTCATAGTTCAAAAACATAAACGTAGATTTCTCTTTTTTTTTCTTCTGTTCGTACAAGGCACTTTTAATGATTTTATAATCGTGTATAAGTTGTTTACATTAGTCTCTTCATGAAACAATATGCCCTTGCCAGTGCATTGTGACCGTTGTTCGAGGTGTCAAGACAGAATATAAAATCTTAAGTAAGAAAATGTGAAATTGTTTTCAATGTTGTCTGTTGATAAAGGTAACTAGTTTTGTCTTGAAANCAAAATCTTAAGTAAGAAAATGTGAAATTGTTTTCAATGTTGTCTGTTGATAAAGGTAACTAGTTTTGTCTTGAAAACGTGGCTATACATTTCGCCGGGAGTTAGGTATTTTTTGCAAGGAAAAAACAATTGTTTAAAAAAAACACAGGTTTTACGAAAAAAATTACATTTCTCAAATTATGTATGTCTTTATAAAGAGCACATGACAAATTGGAACAATTCTCAATGCAGGAAACCTGCATTTTTGTAGCAAGAAAATAACAACTGTTTTTGACAAAAATAACACCTATTTTTCAAGAAAAAAACACATTTCTGAGAGGAAAAACTTACTTTTTCAGGTCTCTACTAACAAGTCTACTTTTCTCAACATGGGTGNAAAAAACACATTTCTGAGGGGAAAAACTTACTTTTTCAGGTCTCTACTAACAAGTCTACTTTTCTCAACATGGGTGTAATTAATTTTTTAATAATTTCTAAAGTTGAGTTGATAGGAAGAACTTGACATCTCTTTGAAAGCAATAACTTTAGAAATGAAACCAAAAATGTATGCAACAATAGCGAGACAATTACAAATACACATATGCCTTACCCGGGACTTGAACCCAGAAAACATCGTACTATTAGCTAGCGTGCAATCCATTGCATTACGGAGGTCAGATTCAGAGTATTCACTTCGGATTTAATCAGTNCCGGGACTTGAACCCAGAAAACATCGTACTATTAGCTAGCGTGCAATCCATTGCATTACGGAGGTCAGATTCAGAGTATTCACTTCGGATTTAATCAGTCTAATGTTTTGAATGATAGGGTTTACCAACCTAAAATATTTACAGAACCTTTAATTTGACTGAGCCACATAAAACATGCAAGTTTACATGGCCTATCGTAGTGCTACTTGTGTGATGAATTTGATGGAAATCCGTTTGGTCCCTGAGATATGACAAACCAGTTTCTTATTTGATGCTATCATACAAAATTGCCAGAAAAAGAGGCCCTGTATACAATGCTTCTAATGTATACTGCCTACATACAAATTTTGGTTGAATTTTTTAAATTGTTTAATATAAATGTCAAATTTAACTACATGATTGATGAAGCTGCTATTATGAACATTGTTGTCTGACCAATTTATTAAATAATGAAAGTTTATATAATAGCCTTTTGTAGCATTTATGTTGTGCACAATTTATGGGTGTCGAATAATAATTACAAAAAAAATTTCCAGTAAATTTCTTAGAACATTTTTCTGAAAAAATACAAAAATAGACAACCTAAAACCAGTTTCCCATCAAATAAATACAAGAAATATTAAGTATATAAAGAAAACATACCTAGTAGTATTGTGGTATTGAGACATTGCACAATTACACTTCTGTAACCTCGACATTTATTAGAATATTTGTTATAGCTAAATTTTTTTAGAAGTTCTTTTTCCTTCTCTTTGATCAACCTCGTTTTTTTTTAAATAAAGTTCCCTTATTTCCAAAGCCACTTTCTTTTTTCCCCCTCTCATTTTCACTCATCACTGTATTTTGCAAATGTTCTCCGTATTTTCCACCAACATTTCTCATTACAAAGACAATCAATTTTGTAATTTCAAAATTGTCTAGCACATCCTTTGTAGTCACAGAATCATACATCATACAAAAATATGTGCCTTAAAAATAGAAATTCTGAAACCTACCCATAACTTAGTTTATGCACATTTCCAACAAAATGCAAGAAATATTATTCAAAATAAACTTAGCAAATAGTTTTGTGGGATGAGAACATTGAATGAGTACCTAATTTCCTAAACTGACTAACATGCTGTGTGTTGCNCAGCAAATAGTTTTGTGGGATGAGAACATTGAATGAGTACCTAATTTCCTAAACTGACTAACATGCTGTGTGTTGCTTCACTTTTTTAATATACTTATTTTAGCTGAAATTTCTGCTAGTTTCTTCTTGTCCTCTTAACAAATTCCTGCTCTTGATTTCAGGTTCCCTTATTTCCAAAACCACTCTCTTTCTTTCCTCTTGCTTTTGCTCTTCTGTCACTTTCTCTAGTGTCTATTTTTCAAGGGCTTCTTTGTACTTCCATCTGGCATTTCTCATTGCAAAGACAACAGATCTTGTTATTTCAATATTGTCTCAGCCATCTTTTGCACTCACAGAATCATAGATGATACGCTGTGCCACTAGCGATTGTTCTTTCAAGTTTTCCACAAAACATTCTTGATTAATCAAAAAACCTCTTTCAAGATTTGAGTTTCCATGGGACACGATAAGTATGAGATTAACAAAACTCTTCAGAATTTTGTATTCTGCCTTGTGTTCACGCACTTCCATCCAAAATGCATCCAACCGCTTATTTCTGGAATAATTTATCATCTGATACTAGACACTTTCTCTAGAATGCAAGTCTGTATACTGATGCTGTATTTGATCAGCTATATTCCCTTCAATTATGTTATTTGTGACAAATGTTTCAAAAGCCATTCCTAATCTTCTTCCATTNTTTGATCAGCTATATTCCCTTCAATTATGTTATTTGTGACAAATGTTTCAAAAGCCATTCCTAATCTTCTTCCATTGTAAAAATCTGAGGACAGAGACAAAGAAAAATAAAGGTGATCTCTCTATACATTTCTGAACAAATAACTTCAGGCATGTTCTGCAATCATTTTTGAATACAAGGATGTGTAATGACGCAGTATCCTTAATTTTCAGGACCGGGACAAGTGTTTCATTTTATATCATTTTTCCAAGCTTCGTAATGTTTTTATCAGGATTCAAAATTAAAAGCTGTGGTGGTTCGTTTTACCATGATANATCATTTTTCCAAGCTTCGTAATGTTTTTATCAGGATTCAAAATTAAAAGCTGTGGTGGTTCGTTTTACCATGATAGTACGTTTAACTTATGGTTCTGCCTATACACGCATGTGGCCTATACATGCCAAAATATGGTAATTACAAAAAAATTTTAAATTCTTTTTATTAAAAATTTAACTAAAAATGTTTTTTTNATACATGCCAAAATATGGTAATTACAAAAAAATTTTAAATTCTTTTTATTAAAAATTTAACTAAAAATGTTTTTTTTTGGGCATGAAATGATGTTCCTTATGATTAAATAAAGTATTTAATGCAATAATGATGAGTTGTGTAGTCTCAAATGCCGTATCCGCCTCGCTCAAAATTTCTGTGTAGGTGCTTTCACTACAACAAACTATAGTCGGTTCACGACTGGAAGAAACTTTTGAAAATCAACCTTTGAAAAAACACCCTAGCCGTTAGCTACATGCATATAACATTACAAACAGCGGCGAGCGCGGATACAGTTATGCCGTTAGGTTGCCAGCACAAAGAGAGGAAATAGTTCTAAAGTTTTAACGTAATTGTTAATTTATCGCTTACAAATGGGTTTCGAAAAGACTTGTATCTTATTATGCCAATTATTAATGACGTGATGCTAAC
>NQII01002410.1:214600-240032 GCA_002778355.1 Clitarchus hookeri | reverse complement strand
ACACACACACAGTGGAATGTAAACATTGCATGTAAACATTGCCATGTGACTGCCACATGGCAATGTTTGTTTACCCTTTGGCAGAAGGATACGAAATGGGCTTGAAAGTAGATCTTTAGCAGGGCTTTAAGAAAGTCTCTTCCAGTCATGAACCGACTATAGCAACATTTCAGGTCTCTTCAAGTATGTGTACATAGTGAGATGGAATTAGGATGACATGTTTAAAAATTGAAAGGGGAGGGCAGACACACAGGCACACATGCACCCACCCACACCACACTACACACACACACACACACACACACAGAGGAAAGTGATTAAATAAACCTTTCTTTCCTTCGTAATGTAGGTTTAAAAGGAGATACAACAAGAGCGAGCCCGAAAACACAACCACTTACCGCCATGCTGGTTGCTAGGCTTGTCTCCCAGCAGGAAGCAGGTTGTCACCCTATAAAGAAGCAGCATCAGGACTGCAAACTATTATGCCACACAAGGCAGGAAATTCAAATGTTCAAAATGTTCCAAATACAAAATGTCACTATGTGCACTTACTGCTGCCACTATTTACACAATTTACAAGTTCAAACAATTACTGAATATTTTTTTAAACACTGATTGTTGTGTAATGTAGTGTATTTGGTACTTTTAAAGATTGATAATCTCATATTAGTTGCTTCCTAAGTGTATACTAAAGCATTTTCTCAAATTTTTTTCCCACAACAGCTTTTCTGTTTAAATTAGTGAAATTTCACTACCTGTCATATACAAAAGAAATTTATGTCTACTACTGTAAGAAAATCATTTAATAATAGATGCTTCTTATCTGAATAAACATAAAAGTTGGACGAATATAAATTTATCTACTGTTGCAACCAGTTATTTATCCAACAGACTGAAATTAAACCCAAAATCCACTATGTTTTTAAGCTGATCCATAATAGTAGTATCCGCAAAGCGGCTGATCAGAGTATCTCCAATATTTGTGGATCGGCACAGTTCCAGTATGCACTATTGTAGTTCTGTCAAAGAGTTCTGCCATTACAACTACACAGCAGTTAAGTACTTAAGCACAGTAATGAGTCAAGAAATATAGTTTCAAACCCGAAAAAGCAGATATAAACATTTCTCAAATTGTATAACACCATAAACAAACCATTTCTTCACATAACTTCAGCCATAACAGGTCCCTCGATGACTGGTCAGGTCACAGTCGACGAGTGTCACTCTAGTCACGGATATGAAATGTTACGTGCACCAAAATGGCACTCNCGACTGGTCAGGTCACAGTCGACGAGTGTCACTCTAGTCACGGATATGAAATGTTACGTGCACCAAAATGGCACTCGCCGTCTGCACACACCCGCCAAAACAGCTGCCAACATCACACTCCTTCCGCCTGGAGCGTCGACTTCATGGATGCCAAGCGACGACAGTTCTCTCCAGTCTCCACTTTGTAGCAAACTTGGAAAGTCAAATTCCCTTTAAGTGCACCAAAACCCCCTTTTAACGCCTTTATTTTGCA
Source organism: Clitarchus hookeri (assembly GCA_002778355.1). Lineage (NCBI taxonomy): Eukaryota > Metazoa > Arthropoda > Insecta > Phasmatodea > Phasmatidae > Clitarchus > Clitarchus hookeri. The sequence goes on along the minus strand of NQII01002410.1, from coordinate 238,510 downwards.
TTTTCCAACTTTCTATGCCCCATGTAAGCATTTTCACAACTTGAAATTCTCCGGCTATTCTTCTCCTGCATTTTCAATGCTTTTTCTTGCTCCAAAGAAAAGCAAGAGTGAAATTTTTTTATATCCCATTTCTTGATTATAAGTTTCACTTAAATTCTTTTCAATGGAAAATATTTAAATTTAACAGTAAACCATTTTTATTTTTCACTTTCACAGTGTCTGCTGCATGCTGTACCATTACCGTACAGCACACCATAATGTTTTGGCTTTTAGCACAGTGAGTTATTTAATGAAGTGTTTCCCAAACATATCACTATCACCACACACTGTAAGAAAAGAATAATTTGTTACGTACTAAGAGGTGCCACAAATTGTCAGTGCAACTTAAAAAAAAAAATTCTTCCTGGAACTTGCAAAAACCATACAAGAGCAAAGTTTATATTAATCTATTTCAATAGATACGCATCTTTTGAATAAATTGATATTCTGGAAGGGCCTTTTCGACACCTTTTGTCGTCTATTATTTGGTAAGCACCGAGCTCGAGTACAGCGTTAACTCGCGACAGGTGTGTGAATAACGAAATCAGAGGACGTAGTTATGAATGATTAATTATTAAAGACTAAAGAAATAAATTTTAATTGCTTTATTTATTCATCTCAGTCTCAAAATTACAAGTTTTGCAGTGAAATATAATTAATTATTATAAAAGATAGACATTTTCCACTTGCGCAAAGTGTCGCCAATATGTTGCAACTCGGAGGGGTATACATTGTTTCACTCTTCGCGCAGTTCCTCTTCCCCATTAGCACGACGAACACACCGCCGGTCGATACACGTCAGTCACCCTAAAATCAGTACTCGGAGGTTCTATAGAAAACTTGTTCATTCCCGTCAGGAAATAGACTCAGTAGCAGTAGCCCGTACTAACATCTAACTAACAAGGACTGTAACGAAAGTAGACTATGATAAACAAGGTGAAATAGAGCTGGGTCTACACTAGACAAGAGCAGATGCAGCTAGGAAGCTATGATACGAACTGACCCTAACTAACTCCATGCTGTTGTCCAGAAGGGACTCTGGTGGCACTACCAGAAGGGTAGTGGATGTTCAAAGGGTGAAAACTTCTTCGGGGGTTACTGGTGAAGGTCTTGAAGATGTCTGGCAGGTAGCGGTGGTCCTACTGGAGGACGTCGATGTCTGCAGAGATCTCCAGCACAGAAGGTGGTGGAGAGAGCTGCGGAGAATAAACTAGCGTTCTGAGACTGTGCACGGATATATATTCCACCTGCCGGCGGGCTCACTGTGGTGCAGGGGTGAGCTCCTCCTCCCGTGGGCAGAGCTGCGCTCTCTCGAGCTATCACTTGGTCTGTGGCTAAACCAGGCATTTCATAAGGGGTTAAATCGGTGGAGTGATCTTACGTGCTTAGCTGGCTTCTATCATACGTGGGGGGTTGGCGTGATGCCTGAAATATAGGCGAACAAATTTGGCTGACGTGTCCGGGGGTGCACCTGCATCTAGGGGCGTGCTGGTAGGCTCTGGCAGCAAGTCATTCAGGGTTCAAACCCTGCCTGGGGTGACGTAATGACACGTGAAGATGACGCAAAGTCGTGTTTAAAGAAATGTCAGTATGCGCCAGGCGTCAAAATGCACGTGAACTAAACATATTACACACCCAAAAAAAAAACCTAACCTCATTAGACTTTATGTTGAACACAGTGATAGCTGTTTGTCAAGTTCAACTAAAAGAAAACAATGCAAATGGCAATATTAAAGAAAATATTAAAAATAAAGTATAACCATGTTATAAAGTTATCAAGGAAACCAAAAAGTGTTAAAATTATATGTAAAAAAAANTATTAAAAATAAAGTATAACCATGTTATAAAGTTATCAAGGAAACCAAAAAGTGTTAAAATTATATGTAAAAAAAACACAAATAATAAACAATCTACTATAATTTTTTCCGGTACGCAATCAAACTGAATAAAAACCGCATTGAAACACCTCTTTCGAAACCATGTGCAACGGAAATAGATACCAACGTAGCGGAACTATTAGCCATACAACAACTAACAACAGTCACAGTTTTACTAGCTAAGAAATAAAAATGTCTTGAATATTGTGATTGATTAAGTGCAGTGAACAGGGTTTCCTTAATTTTGCATTACATTTTTTTGTCAACTTTCCAGGCATATTTGTTAGAGTTACATTTATACATATATGCATTTGTATAATTATAACGAAAAAATTTTTAAGGAAAAACTTGCGAGAGTGGCAACGTCGCATCGCAAAACAATCTGAAAGAAACGGCACTGCTGTTTCTTGTGGTTGCTGGTCGTTACCAACATGGCTGCGGCCAAACCATTGCAATTACTTGCTTAATGTCTATTAAAACTTCTACAGTACATATTTCATACACATATGTACCATATTTCCACATTGTTTTTTTTTTTGTATTTCGTGCTCTCTAAATACATGATGTATAGACTGAGACGTCTATTATTGGTTTTTTGCTATAAAGTACGAGTTAAGCGCNCGTGCTCTCTAAATACATGATGTATAGACTGAGACGTCTATTATTGGTTTTTTGCTATAAAGTACGAGTTAAGCGCAGAATTGTGACAATATCAACAACAGGTTATTTTGGAAATGGTAACTTACATAAATATGACTAAATGCAGGGCAGTGAGACGTAAGCAAAAACAATGTGTGCAAAATATGTAATTTATTTGTGTTATCTGTTAGTAGACACCTGAAAAAATAGCCCTTCTTACTCGTCCAACTAGAGGTGTGTCGGTAAAACTCTAGCTTACGTCTGCATTACTTCGGCACGTGTCCATGATCTCACGCGTTTTGCTCAGGGGGAGGGGGGGACCCGCGTGGTAACTGCCAAACACTGTCAACGCTTTTCTCGTGTAGCTCACCTCGGCACATGTCCATGTTCTCACGTGTTTTACTCGGTGCGTCTGCGATTTACTACCGTAACTCGGCATTACCTCGGCACGTGTTAACTGCCTGTCCACCCCCGGCCGGCCTGCCCTAGTGGCACGTGTCTACTGGGGGGCCCTAGCGGAGGGTAAGATGGCGGTGGGTGTGACAGCGGCACTTCTGATACTTACAATGCGTCACGCGTCAAGCTGAAAAAGGATCCTCAAGTGTAATGGTGAAAACAACAGGCAAAAAATGCTGCCATAAGGAAAGTTCCAGTGTGGTGTACATATGCATGTGCAAGATAAAGGCTGGATGGACGAAGTTATAATGAACTGGGTGATGGGCGTGTGGAAAAACTGGCCTGGAGCATTACTTAAACAACCAGTATTGTTGGTTTTGGACAGTTTCCGAGAACACCAGGTGAAGTCTGTAAAGAAACTGTTAAATGAAGGAAAAACTGGGATGGTTATTATTCCAGGTGGCCTTACGCCGATTCTGCAGCCATTGGATGTGCGCATCAATAAGCCTTTTAAAGACAATCTGCGCAGTTTGTATGGTGAATGGATTGCCAGTGCGGACAGGGAGCATACGCCAATAGTAAGAGTGAAACGGCTCCCGNGCGCAGTTTGTATGGTGAATGGATTGCCAGTGCGGACAGGGAGCATACGCCAATAGTAAGAGTGAAACGGCTCCCGCCGGAATAAATATGTGAGTGTGTTGCAACGAGTTGGTCCATCATCTCTGATGAACTCATTGCTAAAAGTTTTAAGAAGACAGGAATATGAAATTCGCATGATGGAATAGTCGACGACATGTGGCAGAGTGATGGCGATGTTTCAACAAGCAGCAGCGCAGCCATGGTGGAAGTGGCAGTTCTGATTCTTCGGACAACGTGTAAATATGTTAAGTTTGACTATCCTTCATAGCAATATTGTTTCTAAATGAAATTTAAACAGTTTGTCCATGTAATTTACATTCATTCTAGCGATTTTTTTCTTGCATGTTAGGAATGGGCTGTACCAAGTTATATTATTTATGACCGCAGCAAACAATTTTTTCTGTAAATACTTAAAAACTAATATTTTTAAAATGTGTACTGTTTATTTCGTAAGTAAAGTTAACCTTGGTTGAAATTTATAACTATTTTTTTTCTAGCACCTTAATTTTTCCCTTATAGGTAACACCCCTAGTTTTCAATAAATTTTTAAAAATAAAATGTGCTACTTATATGCAATCAATTACGGTAGCAACATAGGTAAAGGGCATGAGTAAGGAACTCACAGCATCTCGCTGCTCCTGCAGTAGTCGAGCCTGGTCAGCATCGAGGCCAAGGACTGAAGGAGGCGAGCGAGGGGAGACATCTGGTAGATCCTCAGGGCTGGTGTAGCCACTGTTCGTCTGCACAGCCACATCACTCAGGGCGCATATCCTGCACCGAGCCAACCACACAACATGCATGTCAATACCCTCAATTTGCAATAGAAGTCTCCAAAGAGGGTGGTCACCATACTGCAAGAGAAAAATTAGGTAAAAGCAATATCTATAACTTATTTGCAAATACAGTGGAATATCTATAAATAGTTTTTTCCCAGGTTTTTCTTGACAGCTTTCAAGCTCCCTGACATTTCCATATGGGCGGTAACCATTTAGACTGCAACCACACAAAAAAATCATCTAAGTTTCCCATCCCTACTTTTCGAACAAAATACTAGGTACAGTAAAGCTTCGCTATAACAAACTCCAAGGGACCCAAATTACCACTTGTTTGTTATAATGAAGTTCTTNGCGCAGTTTGTATGGTGAATGGATTGCCAGTGCGGACAGGGAGCATACGCCAATAGTAAGAGTGAAACGGCTCCCGTCGGAATAAATGTGTTAGTGTGTTGCAACGAGTTGGTCCATCATCTCTGATGAACTCATTGCTAAAAGTTTTAAGAAGACAGGAATATGAAATTCGCTTGATGGAATAGTCGACGACATGTGGCAGAGTGATGGCGATGTTTCAACAAGCAGCAGCGCAGCCATGGCGGAAGTGGCCGTTCCGATTCTTTGGACGTGTAAATATGTTAAGTTTGACTATCCTTCATAGCAATATTGTTTCTAAATGAAATTTAAACAGTTTGTCCATGTAATTTACATTCATTCTAGCGATTTTTCTCTTGCATGTTAGGAATGGGCTGTACCAAGTTATATTATTTATGACCGCAGCAAACAATTTTTTCTGTAAATACTTAAAAACTAATATTTTTTAAATGTGTACTGTTTATTTCTTAAGTAAAGTTAACCTTGGTTGAAATTTCTAACTATTTTTTTTCCAGCACCTTTATTTTTCCCTTATAGGTGGCACCCCTAGTTTTCAATAAATTTTTAAAAATAAAATGTGCTACTTATATGCAATAAATTACGGTAGCAACATAGGTAAAGGGCACGAGTAAGGAACTCACAGCATCTCGCTGCTCCTGCAGTAGTCGAGCCTGGTCAGCATCGAGGCCAAGGACTGAAGGAGGCGAGCGAGGGGAGACATCTGGTAGATCCTCAGGGCTGGTGTAGCCACTGTTCGTCTGCACAGCCACATCGCTCAGGGCGCATATCCTGTACCGAGCCAACCACACAACATACATCTCAGCAGCCTCAATAGAAGTCTCCAAAGAGGGTGGTCACCATACTGCAAGAGAAAAGTAAGGTAAAGGCGATATCTATAACTTATTTGCAAATACAGTGGAATATCTATAAATAGTTTTTTTTCAGGTTTTTCTTGACAGCTTTCAAGCTCCCCGACATTTCCATATGGGCGGTAACCATTTAGACTGCAACCACACAAAAAAATCATCTAAGTTTCCCATCCCTACTTTTTGAACAAAATACTAGGTACTTATAGGTACGGACAAGATTTTATGATTTTACTTTAAGCATAACTTTGTTTTAAAAATGTAAGTTTTTGGTGTTACCATTTTCATATTTTTCAGTGTCAACAAACATGCATATTTAAATAATTATTCACATAAAATTTTGTAACACCTAGCATTTAAAGAACTGAATGACCAAGCTCTTTTACAATCTCACGAAATTAAATAGTTTTTATAATGTCAAACTGTTTGCTTTGTACAAAATACAGTTAATATTAGAGAGGGGTCCAAAACCCATTTTGCTGATATTCCCAATACAGATACTTGGTGCCAATCGCACAGATACTGCTGATACATATAAAATTTGTAATTTTTCGTACGGTGTCTGAAAGCCTAAAAAAAAAACACACACACACATTATCACATCAGGAAATATGTGCTTTACATTTTCCATAACAAAATGGTTTTGTGGGAAAATTTGTTTAACATAAAAATACTCCCAAACTTCACTTTTTCTGCTTCCATTCCAGATTAAAAATTAGCATAAACAAGCAGTTGCTTCTTACGACATATTTTGCGTGTTTTTGCATATTCAAATTTGAATGCATGCAGTGTTGGCCAGTAGATTTCTTCGATTTATAACCATTAAATAAAACATGTTTTACTTTCCATAACATGTTTACGGCCATAGATAACATGAGCACAAGTGGATGTGTCACTTTGATACTTAACACTTTTTTAATGTATCTGTATCAGGTATGGTATCGGGCCGATAAATCGTTATCAGTTTTAGACAATAAAATCAGGTTATTACTTTCTTCAGATAAAAAATTATAAGGTGTGGTTGTATGTTTTACAATATTAATCAGCCCTGCAGTTTTTTTTTACGGAATCTTAAACCAACAAAATGACCTAGATTTAATGGCAAACATCGCAGATTTTCTATCACACGCGTACATCTGTTTACAAATAAATGGCTGGAGTTCATAGATAAATATATATCATGGACGCAAGTGGAGAATTTTCATTTCACTGTGCTCTGGGTGGCAATATTGCGAACTACAATCAAATACCATTTTGAATATTTAAGTTAACCTTTTGTGGCTGCACTGAGAACTATTCTCTGACTACCAATGTGTTCTCTAATATTGCGTGTATGTTTGGAATTTTTTTTTGTTGCCTGCTATTATTACTGTTTGGCATGAAAAACAGAACTACGCCAAAGTGAAATGTATGCTTTATACTAGGGATAGGTCAGTTTGGTTCTTCCAATTCCAATTTATACTGGTTCTTGAGGTTTGACTGACTTTGAAACGGTTTTAGGTTAACAACTATTACTCGGTTCTAGTTTCTACACAGCAATAAATTAATTAATATTTTGAGATGTTGATATACTTAGTACGAAACATTATGAATTAATCTAGTTACGGCAAAACTCTTGTCTTTACAAAAAAAAAGTACCGTATTTATTTGCTTACAGCGCACCCTTTTTCCCCAAAATAAAGGAAAAAATTTCTGGGGTGCACGCTATACACAAAAAACAATTAAGGAGTGGTAGTCGTAAATTGTTGGCAACGTTTGGAGGAAACAGTATAGGAACAGTCTGTTATCTCATCTCTCGCTCTTACACCAACACTTTAACACTCCTCTCCCTTCTCTCTNAAACAGTATAGGAACAGTCTGTTATCTCATCTCTCGCTCTTACACCAACACTTTAACACTCCTCTCCCTTCTCTCTCTCTATCTCAGCCCTCCCCCGTAAACAACACTGGTAAACAACACTGGTAGCCGATCGATACATTCCTCCAAGCCTTCTTTGTTAGGTAGGGTAGGTAGACATTCCAGCACGGCAAAAAAAAAAAAAAAACCAGTGAGTCACTGTGTAAAAGACGCAAAAAAAGGGTTGCCCAGACACAATAAAATAAGCAAAAAAAAAAAAAAGATAAGAAATATGGCCCACCGCAGCTGTTGACCTTCTTTTAAAGAACCTTTGTAGGTTAACTTTATCTTACAGCACACCAAAATGTTTTGGTTTGAGGGCCATGAGTTATTTAATTAAAGTATTTTCCAAACATATCACAATCACCACATATTAATGTAAAAAAAGAATAATTTTTTACATATTTACTAACCTTAAATAAATTTAATACAAGTTTATCTGTATACATTAAAACTTATCTTCACACTTTGTTATTACACAATTCTTCCATATAACGGTTAAATAAAACATTTAATGAATTTTACCTGCATTGGTTTAATAAAGTTGCAAGCAAAAGGCAAGTATTCAAAATACATAGAACCGAATACTGGAACCGATATTTAAATTGTAGAATATGCACCGGAATCAACATTTTTGGTTATTCGACCCATCCCTAATTCTTACATTATTCAATACAGTAGAGCACCCCTCAACCGGAATCGCCGGGGGAAGGGCTATTCCGGTCGAGGGAAAATTCCGGTTAAGGGAAATGAGGGTGGGATGGTGTGAAAAATAACACATTTTTAGTCTGAACTCGTGTATATGTGGCACATAATTTTAACTTAAAATCTATGAGGGTACATTATTAGTTTTATCCTTTAAGTTACAAAACCATTTTAAGAAACACCAAATACTGTTTATGGAAATGTGACACGTCATAAAACTCCCGGGGCTGCGAGAATGAACTTCATTCTAACCAGCTAGCGGGGGTTCTTATTGCTTCGCACGCGTGTCTGCGTGAGTAAGCGAGGACTGGAGATAATTTAGGGCTGCAGCGGTGACATCATTTTACAGTTTGTGTTGACGTGCAACTGATAAAACGTCCCGAGGTATAGTCAATTCCAAGGATAGTCTTTCCCTTTCTGCGCGGCACGTCGGCACTATATACATTTACAAGAGCGGGACTGACGTATTCTAGACACAGTTCACAAATACCGTTTTTCGGCGTGTATAGGCAGCACAATTTTACCAAAAAAATGACAAAGTGGGGTGCGCAGATAATTGCATTTAAAAAAATTCCCCTAAACCATTTTCAGAAATTTGTCAACATACAGTACGCTTTAATGTTTTAACTTAGTTTCTAAGGAAGTCAAACAAATAAATAGCTCATCAATGTGTTTAAACGCGTATGGGTCCAACAATTCTTTTACCTGCCTGTCCTAAACAGTTCCGCTTTGTTCACCTCCAGCCAGAATCCAGCTGGCTCGCTTCCTTTCTCTTTTTTCTTTCANATTACCTCCAGCCAGAATCCAGCTAGCTCGCTTCCTTTCACTTTTTTCTTTCCATCTGCACCACCTCCTGTGGAGCTACAACCTCAACCGTGGAGCTACAACCTCAACCGCATACAGAACCACTTTTAATTTGAAGTTCGCCCTGTAAGTAGTTCTATCCTTTCCCATCTCCGGCTTTAAACATACACGTTTTTAGTAATAAAAGTATGTTATTGCACGAAACAAATTACTGATAAGTGAAAGCGACGAGCAAAAGTGGCGGAAGGGAATGTGGCAACAAAGGACGTGACAAGTTCAAAGTCCTCTCCCCTGCTGCTACTCACGTCCCTCGCTCTTTCAATACTGCGCTGTTGCCGCTTTTCAACAGGCGGCGTGGCAACGATAACACTCAACAGCAAATTAATTAGTTTGACGTTGCCATAGTTTACTGTTGCCGCACTAGCACAATGAGGCCCGGCAATATTTACGGGAATACACAAATTCAGTGCGGCGTAAACTTGAAATATTAATTATCCCTAATTTTTCACCAGAAACATCTGGTGCGGTCTATACACGCCAAAATACAGCACATTTACACTAACACTTAAGAAAACTATTCTGAAAGTCACACCACTAAAACTAACGGCATGTGTAGCACATCGCCATTAGTCACTGTCACTTGTGTCATTATGCAGTGTAGCTGTAGTTGTGCCACTTGGGCCGGCTGTCGCAGCTTGTTTACCATAGCCGGTGCAGATAAAATCTTGAACACATCCGTAATGCGTGTTTGCTTAGTTCTCGTGGTCTTCTCTACCTCCAATTGTTTTTTCAGCAGGTACAGGCTCATTAACTGCTGTTCACTTATGTAGCTACGCTGCTCAAGCCCAGCTATCAAACGGTTGATGTGAAAAATACATTCATCCTGTGTAATTTTTTCTGTAGGTTCATCCTCATCCGAATCTTCACTGCCATTTTCGTCTTTATTAGTCTTGTTTGCAACCATTTCCAGAATATCTTTATCTGTGTAATTTTGCACAACTGGAACATCACTATCAAAAGTGAGCCATTCTTCAATGTTGTTGTCATGCAAATATGTCAGTTCAGGGCTCTTTATTGTCTTGGCATATTTCATCAGTTCATCGAACATTTTTTTTTCTTGTGAAATCTTGAATCCTCTGAAGTCGGCAGGCTCATTTTCATTTTCTTCAGAGTAAATAATTGTCGGCCACAGTTTGTGCCAGGCATTGTTGAGAGTTGATTTAGGAATGCTGTCCCAAGCCCTTGCCAGAGCCCACATTACATCTTTCAAATTGTAATCTTTTTTTATTTCAGCTACAGTTTTCCCGCCATTTAAGTCGCCCAAGAACGACCGCAGAAACTCCGATCAATAGCGGCACTTTAGCGAGCGTAGGATTCCTTGGTCCTGCGGCTGAATGAGTGACGTACAGTTAGGTGGCAGATAAATAACTTCAATGTTATCTCATGTCAGGGTTTCAGCTGGTGGGTGGGCGGAACAATTATCCATCACAAGTATGATCTTGCAATCCTGCTTCAAGCCCACGCTATNAGCTGGTGGGTGGGTGGAACAATTATCCATTACAAGTATGATCTTGCAATCCTGCTTCAAGCCTATGCTATTGCAGTGTTGCCTAGCTTGTCGTACAAAACTGTTGAACCACTCGGTGGTTATTTTTGTGGTCACCCAGGCTTTCTTGCTTGCCGTGTATTCAACAGGCATTACCTTGACGTCTTTCAACTTCCGAGGCCGCATACTTTTACCGATAACAAGGAGTTTGAGCTCGTGTGTTCCAGCTGCATTGGAACAACCTAACACCGTTAGCCTTTCCTTACTTTCTTTCATTCCAGTATGCGCATTGTCTGGAGTACACAAAGTATTTCTTGGCATACATCTCCAGTACAATGCAGTTTCATCTGCATTGTACACTTGTTCTGGAGAAATTTTCTCGTCTGACACTAGCTGCGTGAACTCCACAACAAACTTTTCGGCTGCTTCCGTATCTGCAGAGAGTTTCTCGCCGCTCAATGAATAAAGAGAAATGCTGTATCGTTTCTTGAACTTATGTAACCACCCTAATGAAAAGTCACATTGATAATCAATTTTAAGTTCAGTATGAAAAATTTTAGCCTGTTCAGTGAGCATTGGCCCAGAAATGCTAAGTCCTTCACTTCTCCGTAGTCTAAACCATTTCATTAAAGCTGCATCAAGGTCGCTACTTTTACTTGAGCGAATTGTTTTACGACTCTCCATTCCCACTTTTGATTCACTATCCACGTAAAACTTGCATAGTTCATCTTTTTGCTTTTTGATGTCATACACTGTAGACACTCCTACACCATAAAATTCACACACAGACTTCACAGAAATTCCCGCGTCCAGTTTTTTTTAACATTTCCACTGTCTCTTGTATCGAAAGCATTTTCCTTTGCCTTTTAGCTGTATTGCTAGAAGCTGGTATCTTTCGTTTACTCGACATAATCTGTGAAACTATTAAAAAAGATTTACAACACAAACACAGAAACATTTACTTTTTGCTGACTCAAAACAAACAACGCATCACTAGGGCGTGACGGACGCGAACGACTGGCTGTATAGAGTTGCGCTGGCTTGCTTGTGCGCGGCTAGCGGGCATGTACAGTCTGGTGTGCGCAACAAAAGACTTCTTGCGAGCGCGGGAAAGTTAAGGCACAACTTTGCGACATTTGAATTTTTTTGAAAAATTTGTTCCGGATAAGGGGAGTTCCGTTCCGAGGGAATTCCGGTTAAGGGGTGCTCTACTGTACCACATATTTCCAACTAATAGCCGAATAACTGCTTTGTAAAAGTCATTGGGAGTTGATTGTTGGTGAATGAAACTGAAATTGCGTTGTCAAGCAAAGTTCCCCTAATTACTTTTATTTCCAGTCTTGACATATCCGCCGTTACATCCAAAGTAAGATAATAACTACAAGCACAGTCTCGCAGATGTGGGAGTTGATTGTTGGTGAATGAAACTGAAATTGCGTTGTCAAGCAAAGTTCCCCTAATTACTTTTATTTCCAGTCTTGACATATCCGCCGTTACATCCAAAGTAAGATAATAACTACAAGCACAGTCTCGCAGATGTGGGAGTTGATTGTTGGTGAATGAAACTGAAATTGCGTTGTCAAGCAAAGTTCCCCTAATTACTTTTATTTCCAGTCTTGAAATATCCGCCGTTACATCCAAAGTAAGATAATAACTACAAGCACAGTCTCGCAGATGTTAACTCAAATTTCCTGTCTCAAATTAAAAAAAGCGTTAACAAATACTTCATTTTTTGCAAGGTTTTTTTAATGCTTTTATAACCTACAATTTTTTTTAGAAAGATGTATGTCTATAAATAACTTAAAATTTGTTTAGCATTACAATGACAAGTGGATTAGCTGAGAACATGCTAGTAAAATATAAAGCCGCCACTTGATGCACCAGCTGATGGCAAAAGGATACGTAAACATTGGCACTACTTTCGTCCAAATGTCAAAATCTTGCCAAGTTACACAAGACAGAGAGCAGGTACTTACAAGGGATGCTTACAATGAGGTGTGAGACAGCAAATGACAAATACACTCCTGAGCACACACACATGTGTTCCATGTTCCATACTGTATCTCACCTGAACTGATCAGACAAAGACAGCTCTAGAGGTGACGGGAGCCCCACGCTGTTCATGTCGCGGTCATAGTGGATCCGCGCAACGTCAGGCAGGGGCGCTGCCTTCTTCTGTAGCTGCTGTTTCTCACGCTCCTACACAAAACAACACTGCATACTCTCCAGTTCTGATACACACAACACATTACTAAGAGACCTGAAAATTTAGCAAACGCAATGATGTGAAAAATAACACCAATTTTCACATAAAAAACCAAAAAATTACTGATTTTTTAAAATTTTAGCTGTAATTCAAAAATTGTACAAAATCCTGTAGTATTTTTTGTGAATTATTATTGTTTTAGGTCACATAGTTGCTTCCTTAAACATATTTTGTGTTTTTTGCATATTTGAATAAGAATGCATGCAAAGTTAGCCAGTAAATTTCTTTGTATTTTAATTTTCATCACATGTGTTTACGGCCATAGATAACATGAGCGCAAGTGATGATGCATCACTTTGAGTGAACATTCTAGTGCACAGCCCTGGAAAACTTTTTGCTCATTAGGAAGCACAGTCGTTTTAGTGTTCATGTCTACCAAGTACCACGTTATCTATGGAAATTCGCACCAACTAGTTCGCTGAGTTTGTTCACATGCATAGATAGCATCGTCATGTTTTATCCAACATTTCTTAATTTTTTTACACAGTGGCGCAGCAGGCAAAAATGTGTGTACAGGCAGTCCTCTACTTTCATACACAATGTGTTCCTAAATTTGTGTATGAAAGTTGAAATGTATGAAAGTAGAACCCTTATTTTAATGTGATAAATGAGGTTCCGTTCCTAGATGGGGAAAAAAACTTACTAAACAAAAAAAAAATATTCAAAACAATATATTTACACACAAAGAAACAAGATCATGCATCAAAGTTATTTAAAAGTGTTTAAATATATAGCTAATAGTTCAAACAATTGAAAATACACATTTTACACACACAAACATTTGACTAATTCTTCCAATCTTCAAATAAATTGAGAGCTTTGCATTGACTTATTGCAATGCTGATGTGGATATTTTTCTGGTGTTGATCGTCTAACCACACTTTTAAAGACCGTTCCATCTCTTCCATCGCTACACCCCGCCGTTTTGAAATTATTTTAGAAGAAAGATTTCCCGAATTTATAACATAGTCCCTTATATTTCCTTTACTTTTTACAATAGAACGCACAGTGGATCGGCTCAGGTTGAAAGACCGTCCTATAGCCGCAAATGATTTGCCACCTTCCAATTGCGCGATAATGTCTAATTTTGTTTGTACACTATTTACAACATGTTTTCTTTGTTTCTTACACACCGAGTCTTCATTACTTTCGTTTTTACGTTTGTTATTCATTGCGTGGTGTAATAATTATGTACGTGCGCCAATAGATTAAAAAAAAAAAAAAAACAATGGATATAAAATTAACCTCAAAGGAAACTAAAAACCATAATAAAAACAACGGAAGTTCTAAACAGGAGCGGCATAGCGCCATAGCGTAGTAACACATCAGACATACAACTGCATATTTGTTCAGTTATATCGGAAACATAGTTCCGTATATCCACACCAGAGGTCTCTACGTAGTATAAGTCAACTTTGCTGCAATATTATTTGCGAAGACAAAACCTACAGAATATAAACAATCCATATATCTTTGATGTTTACGTTTCTCGTGGAGGCATGCGCGCAATATTTTTTTTGGTTATGTACGAAAGGTTATGTACGAAAGAACGAAGCAAACGCGCGAAAGTCGAATTTATGGTGTAAGAAGCCAATGTACGAAAGCGCGAATTGTACGAAAGTCGAATGCGCGAAAGTAGAGGACTGCCTGTATATGCATTTACTTATGTAGAATATATTTGTATTTTAATCTTGTATTCTTCCAGATAACTGTATTTTTACCATACATATTCTCTGTAAATACATGTGGTAAAAAATGACACGGGCCTAATGAAAAATCACTTGTTGAAAGTTTAGATAGTTCAAAAACATGGATTTCTCTAAAAATTTTTTCTGTTCATACAAGGCACTTTTATTATTTATTTTAAACAGTGCTTTTATAATTNTTTTTTAACAGTGCTTTTACAATTGTGTATAAATTGTTTACATTAGTCTCTTCATGAAACAGTATGCCCTTGCCAGTGCATTGAGACCTTTGTTCCAGGTGTTGGGCAGAATTCAAAATCTTAAGATAATGTGAAATTTTTTACGTCTGCTGATAAAGGAAAACAGTGGTGTTGTCTTAAAAACTTACTGTACATTTTTCTGGAAGTTAGGTACTTTTGTAAGGAAGTAGTTTATTAAAAAAAACACAGCTTTTCAATAGAAATAACATGGCCAATTTCAGGTTTTACGAATAGTGACATTTCTCAAATTATGTATGCACATGAAAAATTGGAGCAATTCTCATGCAGAAACCTGCCTATTTGTAGCAAGAAAGTAACTATTTTTTGACAAAAATAACACCTAATTTTTAAATTACACATTTGTTTAAAGAAATAACACTTACTCCTTCAGGTTTCTACACATTACAACAGCTCTCACATACCCAGACACGACACATTACAACTGTCTTCACTATGCAGTACTGTACTAACAGTCATCAACCATGCCATGGAGTAAAATAAAACATTTAAATTTGGATGGCAGAACCAAACAACACATTTAGGGGATTAACACAATACTGATAATTGAAAAACTACATGGAATTCATTTTGGGTTACCCTAACATCCATTTGCAAATCAGGCATTATACAATTTTATNCGTAACATCCATTTGCAAATCAGGCAATATACAATTTTATTTTATATGTATTCTCAACATACTATTCACGTACCATGTATTTACTTTCCTTTTCCTTGTCAAAAGAAAACTCAGATCATGCTTTGAAAATTGATTTAATTTATAAATAAACCCAAACTGGTTAAANTTGAAAGTTTAGATAGTTCAAAAACATGGATTTCTCTAAAAATTTTTTCTGTTCATACAAGGCACTTTTATTATTTATTTTAAACAGTGCTTTTATAATTGTGTACAAATTGTTTACATTAGTCTCTTCATGAAACAGTATGCCCTTGCCAGTGCACTGAGACCTTTGTTCCAAGTGTCAGGCAGAATTCAAAATCTTAAGAAAATGTGAAATGTTTTACGTCTGCTGATAAAGGAAACCAGTGGTGTTGTCTTAAAAACTTACTGTACATTTTTCTGGAAGTTAGGTACTTTTGCAAGGAAGTAGTTTATTAAAAAAAACACAGCTTTTCAATAGAAATAACATGGCCAATTTCAGGTTTTACGAATAGTGACATTTCTCAAATTATGAAAAATTGGAGCAATTCTCATGCAGAAACCTGCCTATTTGTAGCAAGAAAGTAACTATTTTTTGACAAAAATAACACCTAATTTTTAAATTACACATTTGTTTAAAGAAATAACACTTACTCCTTCAGGTTTCTACACATTACAACAGCTCTCACATACCCAGACACGACACATTACAACTGTCTTCACTATGCAGTACTGTACTAACAGTCATCAACCATGCCACGGAGTAAAAAATAAAACATTTAAATTTGGATGGCAGAACCAAACAACACATTTAGGGGATTAACACAATACTGATAATTGAAAAACTACATGGAATTCATTTTGGGTTACCCTAACATCCATTTGCAAATCAGGCATTATACAATTTTATTTTATATGTATTCTCAACATACTATTCACGTACCATGTATTTACTTTCCTTGTCAAAAGAAAACTCAGATCATGCTTTGAAAATTGATTTAATTTATAAATAAACCCAAACTGGTTAAAATAATTTGTTTTTGTAATAATTGCAATATAAGTGAGAAAAAAAAAAGTATGTATACTAACCAATAATAATTAGTCTGCATACAAATAAATTATAAAAATACTAGGGCTTGGCCGATACGAAATTTTGCAGATACTCACAGTACCGATACTGGTTAGACAGATACGACAGATACCCCAGATACCAATAGTTTATTCAAGTAGTATTTTTTCAGACCTACACACAAGAAACAATGTCTGCACTTGTTTAACTTATAAAAAAAGAAATTTAAGTAATTTCTTTTTATCCTAAATGTGCAAAAGTCACATTTTACAATCAGTCAATTAACGCAAAGTATTTCAAATCAAAAATTACATTCAGTATACCTTGAAAATTTTAATCTTGTAATGAATCTACACATAGCGTACAAGGATTTTATTTTTCTGACCTATTACACAAAAGCCATAACTGGCTTTATTTTTATTTAACTTATATGATAGAAAATTTTTTTTATAAAAGCTTTCTAGTCTATATGTGCAAGTAATTTGCATTATACAATAAATTACAACGAAGTATTTCAAATCAAAACTTATATTCTGTATACCTATATTATTGCAGAAACTTATGGATCTTTAACTTAACTATATAGCCTAAAATCAAACCAGCTCCAACAAAAACATTCTACAAAGTTAAACAGTATTAATGGATTTTGAAAGTGCGATATTCTTGTCCGAAAAAACAAGTTGGCATAGTTCTATCAGGATTTAGGGAATTCCTTTTTTTGGAGCTTATTAGACTGGATGGTGACAAAAAATATCATAATTANAGATATTTCATTGCAGCTTTTCTAAGCCTTGCATGTGGTGATGTGCTCCAATACTTGAATGGATCGGAAGAGACAGGAATGAGTGGCTCAGCCAAATACATTTGAAGTTTAGATTCAGGTGATGAAACAGTGCTTTGATTAATTATTTTTTTGGGGTGGCTCATCTGTAGTTGTTTTAGTGATGCTCTACTGTTGCTTGTCAACTGATGGTAATATTGTACAGCTTATATCATCTAACAAATATTGAGCTGCAAAAATGGCACTTTCTTGTGAATTGAATACAGTTTTTTTAAACATTGGATTTAAATTGTAGTTTCCTCAACCAAGCCCCATTCTGTGGATGACAACTCAACATTCATTTTCAATTTAGGCAAAAAATTCGAATAATTGTGCGGATTCACAATAAAATAACACCACATATCACTTTTTTTGGTGCGCATTGTGTCAAAAAGGTAAAGAAATGGCATTAAAACTGAGACGTGGAAGATTTTCAGATCAGTTCTTTAAGTAAAATATGTATTCTTACTGTAATTAACAAAGTAAACACACTATCGATTATCTGCCTTCCAGAGACTACTAGCGCTATAGTGCTGCCCAACATAACAGTTGACTTTGACCTAGTCCAAAAAAATGTTTATTCAATGTATATTTACTTTTAATAATGCTGCCCTTCCTGTTTGAATGTCAAAATAGGTGTAATTTTTTTAAAGACTTTATTGTTTATGTTGCATAGTACTATAATAGGCCAATGTTTGTCACAAAATTACTGTTTACGGTACGACACATCCAGAGATGTTAAATGGCCACTAAAAATTCTGGTACAGTTATCACAAAAAACTGGCACGTTTTCTCTGGTTCATACGACAAAACATCCAAGCCATTTTCCCCATATCATCTATTATGGCACGATTAGTATCAGAGTAGAGTTTCTGAATTTATTGTGCCCAATTACTTTAGATGCCGATACCTGAAATATCGGCAGATACCTTCGGTGTACCAGTCAAACCCTAAAAAAATACCATAATTACATACTGTACATACAACTTGATTTGCAAGTATTTATTACACACATTATTATTGCCCTGTGTATTTAATAAGTACACACAGTACACGATAATTTTCCCAATAGTGAAATGTATGGTAAACATGGTATTAGAAAATTAAGGCAAATGCCTATGTTAATATTTACGTTTTATTGTGAATGGCCTACACTTCTGNTTACGTTTTATTGTGAATGGCCTACACTTCTGTTACAATACAGTAAACTCTCGATTTTCTGGGGTAATGACTGGCTAAAGGTTCACGGATAACCGATATTCATGGTTAAAGCAATTAGAGGGGTGGGAGGAGGGGATGTTTACTTTAGGCTGCATACTGTACACGTAGGTTATGTAAANCGGTTAAAGCAATTAGAGGGGTGGGAGGAGGGGATGTTTACTTTAGGCTGCATACTGTACACGTAGGTTATGTAAACAAATAATATAGTCATAAGAATTCAACTTTTTGACAGCCAGCGTGTGGCAACATCATAGATGATATTAACATCACATACACAAAACCCTGTATCAGCTGATGCATGAACAATTGTAACAAAATTTCAATTCACATTGACTATTTTGACAGCCTACATTTGCGCAACAGACATTGGAGAAATATACTGGCAGAGAGGAGATCGTAGACAAAATGTCTGTGTATTTTATTTGATATAGTTACAAAACAGCTGTTTTTAGAGTAACAAATTAAACTTTGTTCCAAAATAATGTGTAGGTGTTTTAGAGATGGCCCGATACTGAAAAAACCAGATACTGATGAAAGTTCCGATATTTAGGATTTTACCAATCCGATACCTGTAAACCAATATTTTCATTTATCATACTGTAAGCAGACATTTGTCACTAAAGTGTTTGAGAGAAAACTGCTGCCTGGAAAAGTTTTGTTTGCAATAAGCTAAACTGACTTACTGTTAAGTGAGATTTACTTTATGCCCGGTACATCAAAGCATCAAAAAAAATAGTTTAACATTATACAAAATTATATCTCACTACAACATATTACAAAACTAAGTTAAAGTTGCAAAAAGGTCGCTAGTCTACAAAAAATATGTAAAACGACAGGAATGAAAACTAAGCTAACAAGCCACGATCATTTTGTTTACTTTGAGAAACGTACGTCGAACATAAAGACTGCTTTACCAAAAATAAAAATGTAATCCGTGAAGCGAAAATTAATGATGGGCATGTACATTCTAATTTGTTTTTATCGTAAATTTTTTTTTTTTTAATTTTGAATTAAAATTTTTTTTTTTAATTTTTAATTAAAAATTTTTTTTTTTTAATATTGCATATTGATATTTCAAGCAGCAGAGGAGAGAAAATACTTGAGGTTAGAATGGCCATTACCGATGTGCCGATCTCCGATAATGGTAAATGTAACGATAATACCGATATCCGATACCAGATATCAGCCCATCACTAAGATGTTTAAATGAAATGGAACACCATATGCAATAGTTTAGCTTAGTTTCTCTCGTTTATAGGCCGTAGCTAGTGCTTGCTGCTAACGTTGCCACGTGCATGCTTCATATTAATTGAAAAGACTGCACATCTGTCTTAGAATATTTTTTCCCCAAATATTTCTACATAATTTTGACTTAATATATTTCAAACCCGGGTTGTTTTGAGCCCACGAGATGAGAAATTTACTTATAAAAGGACGTGATAAATATAATTTTGAAATGCACCAGCGAAATAGGCATCTGTGCTGCCACCTGTTGGACAGTTTGTGCAAATCACTTCAGAAGCCACGCCCCCATGAAATGACTACATTTTCATGCATAAATTGCAAATACTAAAATTAATTCTCAGAGTTTTAAATATTCCGCGAGCTATATAAATATTTTAACGTAACATATTTCCATTTGAAGCGATTCTGCTTGCCAATAATTTGGTTACAGCCTGCAACCGCCAAGCGTTTCTGAGGCTGGTTCACCATTTCTTTTTGTCCACCTGACTCCAGTCCCACTTCAGCAACAAAGCAAAAATTAATGTTATTTATTTATTATATAACATGTTGTTTGCGATGGAATCATTTTTGCGGCAAATAATATTAAAGTTAATGTGATATTTTGTCATCCAGTCGCACTTGGTGCCTCTGTTAATTCGTAAATAGTCTCTGCATGCACAAACTACTGTATACTACATGATCGCCAATTAGGAATTGTACATAATCTAAGTCAACTTTAATTGTTAGATATGAAGAAGCATTGAAAATTGACTCCATGTGCCGTTTCCCTGATTTACACCAATTTTCATTTGTCCCAAGAAAAGCTTAAAATGGTGGTTCTACTCTACTAAATATGTCTGCATAAGAAATGAGGAACTGAGGTTTGACACTAAGAAGCTGGTTATGGGTAAGCTTCCACCAGGATTATGGATTTGAAGTTGATCTAAAAAGAAGCGCACACAGAGGGAAATTTTAAATACCTACCACCGGCCACCCATTAATTTCTATATTCTAATAAGTTGAATTTTCACGTTTTAAACCTTGGTTAGCATCACGAAAATCTACGAGCATAACAAAACGCTATTTTCTACACTTTTTTTCAATGCACACAATTAAAAAAAACTTTCCATATTACATTCCCTCATGTGCAACACGCAAAACAAAATTCAGGATTTAAACAAATTGATGGCGAACCATACATAAGTTTTAATGATACGTAAATAAAACTGATTAAAAGTTATACTACCAAACCAACTTTTGTACCAACATGGAAAACACTGTGAAAACTGCACAGTGTACAGTATCGGAGGTAACGAAGGTTTTCAATGTGCTTCTGCTGTTTTACTGGATAAATAACCTTCTAGTCATTCTTAAACTTGTGCAAGTAACAATTTTAATTTCTTTTCTAAAGCTTAGATAAAAATAATTATTTTGCATTTAGCATTGTATTTTTTTTTTTAACCAACTGGTTCTTTAAGTGCACATTAACTTTTTTTTTCACATCTGTACTGCTCATGTATAATTTTCCCTCTGTACAAGTTCCTCAATCCTTAATACATTCCTTTTAAAATGTTACTTCAAAACTTTAAATACAGGGTTTCATTTTATGTTAAAACCGGATTAAAAGGGTTTGAAGAGGGGGGGAGGAAGGCAGTGGAAAAAAGCAGTAATATATTTCACTACAGTCAAGCCCCGATGTAACAAACATGTAGGTAACGAAAACAGTAATCTAAAGTAAAGGTTTTCAAGAACCGTAAAAAAAATCCCAAAAACGTATGAAAAGAACAAAATATCTTTGCTAAAATGGAATAAATTTCAATGAAAACATAATAAATAAAATACATTCACAGGCAATAAAATGTAGGTATTTCTCAGTAGGTAGACCCTTAAACCATCCGCTGAAACACAAAAGTACATTTTTTTTTTTTAAACTGCGATATAGTTAAACGCAACTCATAACGTCACGAAGGACTAAGGTACTTTGTTCTTCACTCTTAGCTTCCCTCCACATATGCCTAGCTATTCTCCCTCCCCTAGAAACTCTGCCATTCAAACACCCGCACATAGCAACAGTGGTAAGCAATAACATTGCGGGTTACAGGTCTTCCCTCCCATGAGCACCTTTTACCTTGTGACTGCTATGTGGCGGTGACGTCGTCATTTTAACCAGACGTCACGCGTCAACCCAAAGATTAAGAAGAAGTTATTCGGACCACTTCGAGTTACAGTTTTCTTAAGTCCAAGAACAATCATTCAGGTCAGTTAAATCAATGTAGCCAAAGATATTGTGATTAAATTCATGGGATATGGATACATGAGAGAACAGTGCACTTATGACATCGGAATGACAAATATTTAATTAATACCTGAAAGTAACTTTAGGTGCCTGCTAGCAGCCCCGTCAATTACTGTAACACCTACTGCAATCACAGGTATTTGGCCAGCCATAAAGCCAATACTTTTGAATAAAAAATAAATATCTTGCAAGGTATGTTTAATTAATGCAACACAAACACTGCATGACCCATACTTGCACAGCTGTCACACTCATGCAAAATTTACCTCATCAGAATCGCTGTCTGTAAGCACCAATTCCATGGGAGGCTGTAGGGAAAACATTCACAATGTGCATTGCTAAGTTACACACTACCACTAATTTGTTCCCTGACAATCAACACATCAAAATGGGAAATTGTTTTGATATGCAGGCAGTCCTCTACTTTCATACATAATGTGTTCCTGAAAATGTGTGAAAATTGAATCATATATACGCATGTAATAAGAGGAGTTCCATTCCAAAGATAAAATAATTAATTTTTTAAACTTAATTTTGGTAGAAAGCTAATATATTTTATTAATAAACATGTAATTTTTAACAAGTATTTCAATAAAAATCACAAATAAATATACATGTGCTTCTTGCCTAAAATTTTGATTTTCAACACCTGTATACGTATTTTATTGTAAGTACTATGTGAAAAAATTACTTAGTTAAATATGCTTTCTAAGTTCTGTAAAAATGTTGTGCGAATGTAACATTTTATTTTGTATGCTATAAAAACTATGTAAAGGTTTTTCCGAGATTCATATATTATTTTAACAGAAGCACTCATTTGTATTGTGCCAATATGACAGCCATATCTAGACATTCATAACATATGATCCGCGAAGGCTGGAAAACATGGCAGGCAATGTTAGATGGACGTGACAGTGCTAAATCAACATCTTGGTAGGTTACTAGATGTATGAAAGTTGATTTAGAGGTTATGTCATGTATGAAAGAGCGAGATGTACGAATCTCGAATGTATGAAAGGCGAGGACTGCCTTTACTATAGAAACAAGTTTAATGTTCCATTTGATTGGAAATAACACTATAACATGGTAAAAATGTCAATATATTGCAACACTAAGCATACACTGCCTTTATGTTAAATCACCACAGGGCCCACTGAAATGTCAGAGCAAATCTGATGTACCCAAGGTCACTCCCATTGAGATTTATTCACTTCTTTTAAAACACACTTTCAACCAAATGTGTAGATTTACATGGCAGTAGTATAGGTAAACATATCTTTAGTTTTTATTCCAAATAATTGTACCATTAATATGAACACATTAGGTCAAAACACGTGCTATTGTTATGGTGGAAAAAAATTAACAAAATTTCTTACAAAATTCTATGGAAAACTCTATATTGCTCACAGAAATTCATAGCAAAATTGTATTATGAGCTGAAAATAATTTTAACATTGGCAAACTAAGTTTTAAAATATACAGGTGATCCACTTGTACTTAAGAACATTTCTCATTTTTAAAACTTGCATACTTCCAAGTAGAGGTGAGCCAATATGGTTACTGAGCCTTTTTTGATATTGCCCATACCAACTTACTGATATTGCCAATACTGCCTTCACGAGGTAAAATAACAATATTGCAAGTTTCAAAAAATTAAAAACTTGATTTTTAAAACATTTAGCTAAGTAAAATTCTAATTGTCTTCATATTTATTGTTTCAGTGATAGGCCTAACTATAATGAATAATACAAATCTAACAACCACATATTAGGCTTAAGCATACCTATGAGACAAAAATAATCTCCAAAAACATGTAATTACGCAATCAAAAACTTAAAAAAAAAAAAAAAAAAAAAAA
>NQII01002410.1:144090-214562 GCA_002778355.1 Clitarchus hookeri | reverse complement strand
TACCATTACACTTTAAAGGGTGCGTACAGTCAAGGTGCCATTTTAAGTTCGTCGTACTTGTAGTCTTGATGATGTACCATCTCTCGAAACCAAACATTTGCAAGTATTGCAAACAGCCATACATTCTTGTGTGTTGCTTACGGTAAAAAAATTCCCCAAGTCACTTTTTCTTCCAGTCATATTTTTTTTTATTGCTGGCGCACGTAAATAATATCATATTACTACAGCAACAGCAAACACATCAACAAACAAAACAAGAAAAAAAGGCAAACTGTTGGAATGGCGCCGCCAGGCGGCTGTAATGCGCAGCATATAACCAACATTACAAGATTTCATACGTTTTTTTTTATTCATCGCAGTGTTCGCAGTTGACGTGAAACTACTAAGACAAAATATTTTTGGAAGTAATCGTAAATATTAATTATTGTTAATATTATATGTATGTGTTAGGCAATTAAAGGTTAGGTTCTGTTCATGCTGCAAGCTTGCCTACAGAGGAAAAATTCAGAAAACGCAAATGGTGGCTACAGTTGTTTTGTTGTATACGTGTTTTGTAAACAATCATGCAAAACGTGCCAAATTTTGCTTTAAAAAATATACACAGCGAGTTAGGTACTTACGTAAAAACTAATTTAAAAACAATTATTTTAATGAAACCAAATAGTGCACTCAGCCACTCCAGTTATGGAAAGTTGAAAACAGCATCATCTTAGATTCAGGGCAAAATATTGGTTATAATAGCGACGATTAAAACATGAATCGCGCACGATCCCGATAATAACAATATCGGCCGGTTTCGGCTCAGCCCTACTTCCAAGACACTACAGCGAAACCCAGTATTCACACTTTTCAGTCAACAACAGAAAAAAGTGTAAATTACAGTAAAGTGTAAATTGAGGGAAAGCAATAAAATTTTGTTTTAGTAAATACTTAATTTCCTGTAACTCTCGTTTCTTCCACAGTAAACACTTTCCAGTTATAAAAGATTTAAAATAAAACTGCAAAACTGTAGGTAAGTTAGGGCAAGAGTTAAAATGAAATTTTCATCACTGCTATGTGTGACAAAACTACGATACAATGGCGTATTCACACTATCATTGTTTATCTAAAAGTAAAAAGTTTTAGAACAGAAATGATAGAAGTATACTTGTTTTGGGAAACATGTAAACAAATTGCAGTTATACCGATGCTCGTTTACATACAAATTACGGAATTGAAATTTGGTTCCTCGCAATAATTGCAGACCTGCGATACCCAACTTTGTTTTCTGCAAAATACGGCTCTTGGAAAGAATCGCATTTCTTTCTGAAGCAATAGCAGCAGCTATCCTTGCTAACTGTGCATGTGCAAGTACAGAACATGTGATATAAACAAACTAGAATGAGCTGTATCTACGAAATTAGATATGAAACGATTGTAGCTATCAAGGACACTTATTGTTCACACAGAGTATGTGCAATTTGTG
Source organism: Clitarchus hookeri (assembly GCA_002778355.1). Taxonomy (NCBI): domain Eukaryota; kingdom Metazoa; phylum Arthropoda; class Insecta; order Phasmatodea; family Phasmatidae; genus Clitarchus; species Clitarchus hookeri. The sequence goes on along the minus strand of NQII01002410.1, from coordinate 213,097 downwards.
AAAGTTATGGGCAGAAATAATTAGAATTAAGGACAGTGTGAATTTTGTGTTATTTTCTTGTCCAAGATGCCGAAACCGGCAGTGCATGTACAGCAACGAGCAGCCGAGTTCAAAAGTGCCGGTCTTTATGATTTTGATTCTCAAACTCTATTGTGCTGTTTGTGTAACTGCATAGTTTCGTATGAAAAGAAAGANGTCAACCCAAAGATTAAGAAGAAGTTATTCGGACCACTTCGAGTTACAGTTTTCTTAAGTCCAAGAACAATCATTCAGGTCAGTTAAATCAATGTAGCCAAAGATATTGTGATTAAATTCATGGGATATGGATACATGAGAGAACAGTGCACTTATGACATCGGAATGACAAATATTTAATTAATACCTGAAAGTAACTTTAGGTGCCTGCTAGCAGCCCCGTCAATTACTGTAACACCTACTGCAATCACAGGTATTTGGCCAGCCATAAAGCCAATACTTTTGAATAAAAAATAAATATCTTGCAAGGTATGTTTAATTAATGCAACACAAACACTGCATGACCCATACTTGCACAGCTGTCACACTCATGCAAAATTTACCTCATCAGAATCGCTGTCTGTAAGCACCAATTCCATGGGAGGCTGTAGGGAAAACATTCACAATGTGCATTGCTAAGTTACACACTACCACTAATTTGTTCCCTGACAATCAACACATCAAAATGGGAAATTGTTTTGATATGCAGGCAGTCCTCTACTTTCATACATAATGTGTTCCTGAAAATGTGTGAAAATTGAATCATATNATTGTTTTGATATGCAGGCAGTCCTCTACTTTCATACATAATGTGTTCCTGAAAATGTGTGAAAATTGAATCATATGTACGCATGTAATAAGAGGAGTTCCATTCCAAAGATAAAATAATTTTTTTTTTTAACTTAATTTTGGTAGAAAGCTAATATATTTTATTAATAAACATGTTACTTTTAACAAGTATTTCAATGAAAATCACATGTGCTTCTTGCCTGAAATTTTGATTTTCAACACCTGTATACGTATTTTATTGTAAGTACTATGTGAAAAATTGACTTAGTTAAATATGCTTTCTACGTTCTGTAAAAATGTTGTGCGAATGTAACATTTTATTTTGTATGCTATAAAAACTATGTAAAGGTTTTTCCGAGATTCATATATTATTTTAACAGAAGCACTCATTTGTATTGTGCCAATATGACAGCCATATCTAGACATTCATAACATATGATCCGCGAAGGCTGGAAAACATGGCAGGCAATGTTAGATGGACGTGACAGTGCTAAATCAACATCTTGGTAGGTTACTAGATGTATGAAAGACCAAATCAGTAGTATGAAAGTTGATTTAGAGGTTATGTCATGTATGAAAGAGCGAGATGTACGAATCTCGAATGTATGAAAGGTGAGGACTGCCTTTACTATAGAAAAAAGTTTAATGTTCCAATTGATTGGAAATAACACTATAACATGGTATAAATGTCAATATATTGCAACACTAAGCATACACTGCCTTTATGTTAAATCACCACAGGGCCCACTGAAATGTCAGAGCAAATCTGATGTACCCAAGGTCACTCCCATTGAGATTTATTCACTTCTTTTTAAACACACTTTCAACCAAATGTGTAGATTTACATGGCAGTAGTATACGTAAACATATCTTTAGTTTTAATTCCAAATAATTGTACCATTAATATGAACACATTAGGTCAAAACACGTGCTATTGTTATGGTGGAAAAAAATTAACAAAATTTCTTACAAAATTCTATGGAAAACTCTATATTGCTCACAGAAATTCATAGCAAAATTGTATTATGAGCTGAAAATAATTTTAAAATTGGCAAACTAAGTTTTAAAATATACAGGTGATCCACTTGTACTTAAGAACATTTCTCATTTTTAAAACTTGCATACTTCCAAGTAGAGGTGAGCCAATATGGTTACTGAGCCTTTTTTGATATTGCCGATACTGCCTTCACGAGGTAAAATAGCATTATTGCAAGTTTCAAAAAATTAAAAACTTTTATTTTTAAAACATTTAGCTAAGTAAAATTCTAATTGTCTTCATATTTATTGTTTCAGTTATAGGCCTAACTATAATGATAAATAAAAATCTAAGAACCACATATTAGGCTTAAGCATACCTATAAGACAAAAATAATCTCCAAAAACATGTAACTACGCAATCAAAATCTTAAAAAAAAAACATAACACTTCAAAGGGTGCGTACAGTCAAGGTGCCGTTTTAAGTTCGTCGTACTGTACTGCCTTGATGATGTACCATCTCTCGAAACCAAACATTTGCAAGTATTGCAAACAGCCATCATACATTCTTATGTGTTGCTTACGGTAAAAAAATTCCCCAAGTCACTTTTTCTTCCAGTCATATTTTTTTTTATTGCTGGCACAAGTAAATAATATCATATTACTACAGCAACAGCAAACACATCAACAAACGAAAAAAAAAAAAAAAAAAAAAAGTAAACTGTCGGAATGGCGCCGCTAGGCGGCAGTAATGTGCAGCATATAACCAACATTACAAGATTTCATACTTTTTTTATTCATCGCAGTGTTCGTGGTTAACATGAAACTACTAAGACAAAATATTTTTGGAAGTAATCGCAAATATTAATTATTGTTAATATTATATGTATGTGTTAGGCAATTAAAGGTTAGGTTCTGTTCATGCTGCAAGCTTGCCTACAGAGGAAAAATTCAGAAAACGCAAATGGTGGCTACAGTTGTTTTGTTGTATACGTGTTTTGTAAACAATCGTGCCAAATTTTGCTTTAAAAAATATACACAGCGAGTTAGGTACTTACGTAAAAACTAATTTAAAAACAATTATTTTAATGAAACCAAATAGTGCACTCAGCCACTCCAGTTATGGAAAGTTGAAAACAGCATCATCTTAGATTCAGGGCAAAATATTGGTTATAATAGCGACGATTAAAACATGAATTGCGCACGATCCCGATAATAACAATATCGGCCGGTTTCGGCTCAGCCCTACTTCCAAGACACTACAGCGAAACCCAGTATTCACACTTTTCAGTCAACAACAGAAAAAAGTGTAAATTACAGTAAAGTGTAAATTGAGGGAAAGCTCTAAAATTTTGTTTTAGCAAATACTTAATTTCCTGTAACTCTCGTTTCTTCCACAGTAAACAATTTCCAGTTATAAAAGATTTAAAATAAAACTGCAAAACTGTAGGTAAATTAGGGCAAGAGTTAAAATGAAATTTTCATCACTGCTATGTGCGACAAAACTACGATACACACTATCATTGTTTATCTAAAAGTAAAAAGTTTTAGAACAGAAATGATAGAAGTATACTTGTTTTGGGAAACANACACACTATCATTGTTTATCTAAAAGTAAAAAGTTTTAGAACAGAAATGATAGAAGTATACTTGTTTTGGGAAACATGTAAACAAATTGCAGTTATACCGATGCTCGTTTACATACAAATTACGGAATTGAAATTTGGTTCCTCGCAATAATTGCAGACCTGCGATACCCAACTTTGTTTTCTGCAAAATACGGCTCTTGGAAAGAATCGCATTTCTTTCTGAAGCAATAGCAGCAGCTATCCTTGCTAACTGTGCATGTGCAAGTACAGAACATGTGATATAAACAAACTAGAATGAGCTGTATCTACGAAATTAGATATGAAACGATTGTAGCTATCAAGGACACTTATTGTTCACACAGAGTATGTGCAATTTGTGAAAGTTATGGGCAGAAATAATTAGAATCAAGGACAGTGTGAATTTTGTGTTATTTTCTTGTCCAAGATGCCGAAACCGGCAGTGCATGTACAGCAACGAGCAGCAGAGTTCAAAAGTGACGGTCTTTATGATTTTGATTCTCAAACTCTATTGTGCTGTTTGTGTAACTGCATAGTTTCGTATGAAAAGAAAGACTCAGTATTAAAACATACAAAAACTCTAAAACATATTAACATTTCAAACAAACCAAAAGGAGCTGATTTACAGCTCAAGTTTAAACAACTGTGCTTGCTTGTTTAGTAGCTCAAAAAGAAGAAAATTGGCAGTTTGGTTTGGCAACTGAAGCTTTTGCAAAAGCCAACATTCCGCTTGGAAAGATAGATGATCCTAGTTTAAGACTATGGATGGCTGAATTTATTGAAGGACAGATACCAAAGGAAGATGTGTGTTTGTTGTGNATGATCCTAGTTTAAGACTATGGATGGCTGAATTTATTGAAGGACAGATACCAAAGGAAGATGTGTGTTTGTTGTGATTTATAAGATTTGTTCAGACTATTTAACAGAACTCAGTTTTGAAGGTAGCTGCACTAAACATTCTGGAGAAAGCAGATGCAACGACATGCTCTCAGTGTGTTAATAAATATGGTGTCAATTTCAAAAACATTCAAGCAATTGTTACAGACTCGGCACGTTACATGACCAAATGTGTGACATTAATGCAGGTTCTTTTTGAAGAGCATGTGGTCCATGTTCAGTGCTCGGCCCACAAACTGGCCATAGTAGATCACATCTTTCGCAATCAACTGACNATGATCCTAGTTTAAGACTATGGATGGCTGAATTTATTGAAGGACAGATACCAAAGGAAGATGTGTGTTTGTTGTGCTTTATAAGATTTGTTCAGACTATTTAACAGAACTCAGTTTTGAAGGTAGCTGCACTAAACATTCTGGAGAAAGCAGATGCAACGACATGCTCTCAGTGTGTTAATATATATGGTGTCAATTTCAAAAACATTCAAGCAATTGTTACAGACTCGGCACGTTACATGACCAAATGTGTGACATCAATGCAGGTTCTTTTTGGAGAGCATGTGGTCCATGTTCAGTGCTCGGCCCACAAACTGGCCATAGTAGATCACATCTTTCGCAATCAACTGACTNAGAGCATGTGGTCCATGTTCAGTGCTCGGCCCACAAACTGGCCATAGTAGATCACATCTTTCGCAATCAACTGACTGAAGTAAATGAGACTGCGGTAAAAGTCAAAACCACATTTTTGAATACACAAAAAAGAAAGCATCATTATGTGCAATATCTAGCCGAACATACAACTAAAGTTGCAAATCTGTTCCCAATACCAGTGAACAGCCAATAGAACTCGTGGTTCAGAGCAGTGTTTTATTTGTGAGAATACTTTTGTTGACATTTTAACTTCAAGCTCGATGAAATGTAGGCTATCAACTACCTAGCTAGTCTTTCAGAAAAAGATGTGAAGGTGGTTCTTGCTCAGTGCACATTTGTAAAAACTCATGCAGCTGATATTGTAGACCTTCTCACAACACTTGAAGGCTCTCGGTACCACACAGCACTCATGCTATATGACTGGCTACACGATTTGTTGAAAGGCTTTGATGGCACATCAAAAGGTATATTTGATTCCCAGTTTGAAACACTGATTTCATCATCTCTGACTGTAGTGCGGTGCGTTTGGCAGGATAACTGTGCATCGTTAACTTAGATACNGAAACACTGATTTCATCATCTCTGACTGTAGTGCGGTGCGTTTGGCAGGATAACTGTGCATCGTTAACTTAGATACCATGATTAGTTTTATTTAATGCTTTGTATACTCTACTGATTGCCCTCTGGCCAGGCATGTACTCTTGTCTCATGTAACTTGGCAAGATTTTGACAGTTCGACGAAAGTAGAACAAATGTATACTTTTTGTTTATTATGTATCCTTTCGCCATCAGCTGGTGCGTTAAGTGGCGGCTGTATATTATATCAACATGCTGTCAGCTAATTTCACTTATTATGATACCGAACAAATTTTAAGGAATTTATAGACCGACATTTGTCAAAAAAATTCGTAGGTAATAAAAAGTAAATACAGTATAGAAATCCTTGCAAAAAATTAAATGTTTGTTAATTCTTTTTTAATTTATTAGAAACAGCGAATTTTGGTTAACATTTGTGAGATGGTAATTGTAGTACTTATCACACTTTGGACATTACTGCTAATAATGGAGTTAAAATTAATTCTGGAAACTTGCTTGACGACGCACTTTCATCCGCCAACCACTCACCAAAGACTTTTTAAAAGCAGTTATTCTGCTATTACCGAGACTAAAAAACTGTAGTTGGAAATGTCTTGTGGAATAACGTAAGAATTGCTTAATAACCACCCATGCGCACTTTCTTTGTTTTATTAATACAGTATAGTAACACGAAAACTACAAAGAGATGGGTTTGTAGTAAGAGAGATCTTGGCAAGTAAATGGACGTAGACGTAACAATTACCATCTAACAGAAATTACTAGTACTCAAAACAGCTGTACATGGAAACACATGTTACTTTAAAAGTTATACAGAGCTCGCGGAAAAATAAAACAATTGGTATCTGTTCGTGCATTTGTAATTTTACACAAAGAAGCTATTTTTTTCTGGCTGGTAGTGTTTCAGGTGCTGGCTAAGAGATGGTGTGGCAGGGCGTGTTGTAACAGATGGCATGGCAGGGAGTGTTGTGCGCAGAGCGTGTTAAACAAATAGCAGCACATTGGTCTGCCTCTTTATCCAGCATTTTTTAAAGTTCAGTTTTCTCTTATTATTGGCTCAAAACAACAAGATTTAAAAATATATTTTGTCAAGATTATTTGAAAAATAATTGAACATTAAACTGCAATATTTTTGTAGGCTTTTGGAATTAATATCAAGCATGTATGGATGGCAGGGTGAGTGGGTATTCAACGTAAACAGAAATTCCAATGTTTGAAGTTGCGTTTCATTTAAATATAACAGTTTAAATTTGCATTTCATTTTGAACACCTCTACATTACTGCTTTAGCACAAAGTTTAGTTTGTAACAACTGCTGCTTTGTGACAGCGTAAAAGAAAATGTATTAATTAATCTACAAACTCTTTCTTATCCACGTATTTTCTACTATGAAGTGCATAGGCAGTGCAGTCAGAACAGCCAACGTAATATTTATTTTCATTTGTTCATGCATTAGCTGAAACAGGATTTTGTAAATGGCAAGTTATTTGTTTTGTATACGTCAATTTGCCACTCACTGACTGTCATGATGTTGCCAAGTTATATGAGAGAGAGAGAGAAAGGGGAGCGAACAAGGTCGTGCCAAACTCGCCGACACCATGACCTGAACTGGAGAGCACCACATCCCAGTGATGATAAATGGGGGCTCTTAACGTATATCACACCCAGTTATTAGACATTTGCATAAACAAAGAGTTTATATATAGGCTGTTCACGGTAAAGTGAGCACTTTTGAGGCCCTAGTTTCTTTCTGCCATTTTTTTTTATATTTTAACCACATTTTTAAATAAATATTGTCATGTCAGTAATGTACACAGCATGTATATTCCACCGCAATCTGAAGTTAACGTTTATAAACTAAAATTAAAAATATTTATTGAATATTATTCCAAATGAGAGGGCTTTCAAAAGTGCTCACTTCATCGCAAATAGCATATAAAGATAATATTGTTGTGTGGAATCTTATGTGAAGAGACCAAAAAATGTCTTGATCAATGCAATATCAGATAAATGATAAAATGCAATTAATTTAATCATTATTTATATAACAAATTTGCCAGTACCACTGAAAATTAACACTGGATACAGTTTTTTGGTACGTGCATTTTCGGTACATTGAAAGTAAATTGTTATACAGTTCACGCATCTTATTGATATAATAGACCCCATGGCCTGTGGCAGGAAAATAATGCATCCCCTACAAGCTACAGTACAGCCAACTGCAAGCAAAAAACCAACCTGCAAGCGCTTAGCTATGAGCTTGTCCTCCTCCTCAACGGCCCGACGACTTTCACTTTCTTCCCACTCGAGCCGTTCAGCCAGCTGTCGGGCCACATTAGCATCCACTTCCTCCCTGAAGAAAAGTACCATCTACCATGAACACAAACTGCAGAACCTGACTTGCTAAGCAGTTGAGAGAGCCACTCACAGAAAATGTGTTACAAATTGCTGCCTTTCCCTCACAGAAAATGTGTTACAAATTGCTGTTTTTCCATTATATTATTTTAGTTCAGCGATGTATTTTAGGATTAATTATCAAATCATATCCCATGGTCATGCAGTATTGTCAGATTCTAATCAAACAGTATCTTTGAACAAAATATTTCTGGCTGACTCATTGCGTTGTTTAACTTAAGAAGTGCCCCTCTTTTTCCTACACTTACATTATGCTGGAGGGTTGGGAAGGCTTGGGTACGTGGTGCATATGAAACACGCTAAAATTTGTCACGGCATCAAGGTTCACATACATCGCACACAGTGCAACGTTCACCAACCTAAGCAAAAAATATGGCTGAACCAACTATGGTGAAGTACATAAAATAATCAGAGTAATTTAATATTAAATCATGTGAGCCACTATACAAATTGCCTAATAATACAATAAAACGAGTTTTTAACAAAAATCATAACAGTGGTTTATACTAACATGCTTTGATGAAGGTATTTCACTACATAAATAATCAGCCTGCCAGTACTCAATAGAGCACCAAATGTTGCACACCTTTTTTTAAACTAAGTACTTCCAGTTACACAATGTGGTAATCATTCTGCAAGTCAAATCAACAATATTTACGACTATGGCTGGGTCACAAATGGCTCTAATGCCTAAATAACTTCCAATGAAGACAAAAAGAAAGTGTGAATCAGACCAATTTTGTGTGAAACCTGTTTGAACCACCTACAGAGCTGCTACAGAATAGCAATATTTACAGAGTAGAAACCTATTTTACACTTCTCAAGGGACAGCACAAAATTGGCATACATATAATGCAAGAAAGTGTAGAGAAATAATATGCAAAAATTAATCTGAGGTCAGAGCGGAATTGTTTACACTAAATAATCTGAAAATACAGAATCCTGCAAACAGTTCAGCACCGTGAAGGTTAAATTATCGAAGTATCTGTGTAAGCTTGTGCGCAATACAGTTGCAATGGCGAATACACACCATGCATACAAGTAGCTTAAGTAGTGATGGTTCAATCCAATAACAGTTATCGGTTTATCAGACGATATTGCTGTATCGGAAATATAAACGTTAATTATATAAATTTAATTCAATCTAAATTGGAAAAATATATTTCCTCGAATGTGCAACTAATTAAGAGATGTTGAACGACAAATTACACTGGTGTATAAGCTATTCACGGTAAAGTGAACATTTTTTGAAGTCCTCTCATTTGGAATAACAGTTAATAAACATATTTTATTGTAGCCTTAGACATTAACTTACGAGTACGGTGAAATAGATACACTGTGTTTATTTTTCACACTGCAATATTTATTTTAAANCCTTAGACATTAACTTACGAGTACGGTGAAATAGATACACTGTGTTTATTTTTCACACTGCAATATTTATTTTAAAAAGTGGTGGAAGGATAAAAATGACTGATAGGAAAAACATAATTAGGGTCTCAAAAAAGTGTTCACTTTACCGTGAACAGCCTAAAGAGAAAAGTGGTCACCATGGAGAATGTTTTCTGTTATTCTTTACACAAGCGACAGGCTCCAATCTGCTCTCTTACACCTCCGCCTTTTGCGCTCTGTATAACAGATTCCAGGAATCGTCAATTACTTCCCACTTATTGTGACATCGCTCGACCTCGCACATCCGCGACGAAGCTGTGTAGAACTGCTAAGGAAAGATGCTATACGTGGAAAGCATTGTGTACGCACTGGAGAGCAACTGAACACTCACTGCTGCAGCACCATCTGACGGTACATGACACGCATGGCCGCAGCAGTTTCCTCTTCCCGCTGCTGCTCATCACGTGCCCTAGGGAAGTCCTCCCGAACCTGAGCATTGCGAGACTTGTTTCCCGTGTAGTGCTGTTGGACTGCAACACACCAGTACACGTGTTCCCAATACATTGCTTTCCCCACAATCCAAGAAGCTACCCCTAAACAAGTGATACAATGCACTACAGTAACTCTGAATCATCCTGATAAGTGACAACGAAAATGGCATTAACTGGAGGATAAGATAAAGGGCAACACAATAAAATTACACTAGAAAAAAATAACAGTAAATTGATTTAGTATCATCTTAACAGTGAAAGATGGAGCAATGGCAAAATGCAATGATGGGAGAAACAGAAGTGCCCTGAGAAAACCCAGGCCAACAAACAAAATAAATCAAATGTCCCACATGCACAAATCCATGTGACCCTCCCGGGAATCAAACCCAGTTTATCTTCACAGGAGAAGAGCAGCTGAAACAGGTATAATGTAAAAAAAGGGAATGGTGAAAAGACAATGGAAGAAGGAAGCAATCTATTAAGATATTAGGGGATTGTATAAGCCCAGAAAGCAAGAAGGTGTCACCATGTTACTCACATTCTTCAGTCTGTAGTCGGGTAGCCAAGGCGCCATCTTCCTTCACCAGCCACTCCCTGCACACTGCAACATTCACAAACAATTACTCCATGCAAAAACTTTTCTGCAGGCCTACACCACTACAAATTCTATAAGGTCGTATTTCTAAAGGATGTACAAGCATATAAAACATTTTTCCATCTTTTAAGAATAGATTACTTCTTTTAAATATTTAAATAGCAATCTGATGGAAAAACAGTGTTACGGGTACTGTCTACCTGTCGATTGAATTGCACGCAGCATGTTTGAAATTGATATTTTGTGTTTACGAAATCACTGAAATGTGCCACCGTTATACCAACGTACGAAAAGAAAACACACTTCAGGTGAGGTACGAATAACTCTCTCAATACATCATTCCAATTATAAATGTTATTTCTGAACCCTCCAACATAACTAAAAATAGCTTTTTCACACTGCTATAACCAGTAATACACTGGTTGGAAAAATGCAAAACAAATATAACTAACTGCATTAACTTTGCTTTTCAGGCATTCCAGCAATAAAATTATAAGAGTCACTGCCTTAAGTCCCATATGCACACATAGCACAACAAACACTGTACGCCAGTTCAGCGCCTTGCAAGTAGGAGTGATGGGGCACTAGGTGCGTGTGTCAGTGACACCCTTATCACTCGTTTGCTTCTAAGCCTCAAATGTGCTAAAAAGCTCCAAGTAGGTGGCACCCTTAATACAAAAAATAACTTTCAATGTTTAACATAATGAGTTATAACTTTAAATATTAAACACAAATGTTCAATACACACAGAACTTTGATTTCCACAAAGTGTTTATTAAAAGTTATAGGAATGCAGCGACTGAATATTTAAGTGATGACTGGGATCACGAGGAAGAAATTCCTAATTATGATTCCCTAAAGTTGGCAGGTATGTGCTTGAAATCGTTGATAGCATCCTCTAAATTACATACCTATATTAATTCGTAAGCGACTGTGGCGCTGTTCTGTACTTGTCTGTTTACCTGTGAACCTGTTCGTACTCTGCATACCTGAAGATCGTATGTNCGACTGTGGCGCTGTTCTGTACTTGTCTGTTTACCTGTGAACCTGTTCGTACTCTGCATACCTGAAGATCGTATGTAAACTGTTTCAATTGATTGGTAAATAAAAGTATAGAACAAATAAACCGGAACTTGACTTCTTTATTTAATATTTAANTGATTGGTAAATAAAAGTATAGAACAAATAAACCGGAACTTGACTTCTTTATTTAATATTTAATTGGCGCCTTTTTAAAAGAGTTTCATGTTGCTACGACTGAGATAACCGAATAGTGATTTCCATTAGTCGGGCGAGGAACATTACCAAATATGGCGGCCTTAACGCGCCGCTGCATCATTATAAATATGGCGCCTAACGCAAGACGTGGCACATTACAACGTTCTATTGGAAGGTGTAAAATAAACGTGAATAGGTGGGAGAAACTGATTAAGAATTTCAGGAAAGTTTTAACATGCACTTCGGACATGGTAACTATTCCGATCATGATGGACAGGGACCCGAGTGGTGAATATTGAANGTAACTATTCCGATCATGATGGACAGGGACCCGAGTGGTGAATATTGAATAAAAATCCTAGGTTAGTTTAAAAATGTAAAATTGTGATTCACCCATCGTGGGGTTAGGTTGTTAGGTTAGGTGGCATTAACATACGAAATTAGTCGTATGTTAATGCCCCTCGTATATTCGTGTTCTGCATCATTAGTAGAGTGGAAATATACCATTTTCCATTAATTTTTTTTTTTATAGAAAAGTCACTAAACTTAATAATTACCAAAGCGAGCTCATGACATATACACATAATATGGCCAAAACATCAAACACTGAAAAAACAATTACATTTCATTGCAAAACAAAAGAAAATTAGTTAAATGTTCCTATAAAACCTGTATTAACTGCACCATTCAAACATTTCAACTTTTTTTTTCTAAGGCAGGCTGTCCTTTACCAGAGTTGGGTTTCTGAATTTAAACTGGTGAAAATGCTCAAACCAAACAAGTATTATTTATGTTAAACAGTTATTCACCAGGAAAAATAGGGGATACATTTTGTGCCACTTTTTGTTGGTGTTCCATCAATGTTTCTGTTTTTTTCTGGGCATGTACTGTAGCACTGACACCTTTCAAGTAATTTTATCTTGCAGTTGACAAAATGAAATGCCAGGAATCAATTAGTCTATCTTAAATTTTTGCTAAAAATTAAATTATTACCTATCTCAAACCTTTTCTCGCATTCTTTTTGTGGGTGTTAAATGGGTTGCAGGATGTTTATCCATAAACTAGATTGTAATTCTGCAAAAAAAAAATTAAGTTCACGATAATTACCAATGTTTGAAACATTTGATAATGCTCAAAACCTTGTAAGTTTTTGTTCATTTTCACCGAAACTAAGTACACTTTTTACGGCTCTTGTCGTAATTACAGTGTTGTGATATACCAGGAACCAAACTGCATGCTAAAACTCTGGTTATGCTTAAGAATACTACACATAACAAGACATGCTCCAGTAACTCTAGCACCCAATACTCCACAATAGAGATCTCTGTGATTCAAGCCTATGTCAAGTTTTGGGTTTGAAGAGTTTTCTTATTACCTACTTCACAACGTACACTCCTTGTAGACTAGTAAATTTTAAGCCTTTACTCAATATTCGTTTTTCAGTCTTTTCGAACACATGCTTTCTTCGTACATTTCAAATTTCTTTTTGCCATTTCAAAAATATATAATTGTTCATCTCAGTAACTGCTGTAAATACTGCTAAGAGCTATGTGGGACGATGCAGCGCTAGGAAAGGTGCAGCCCACCAGGAAGAGAAAGGCGGACGGAGTTCAGATAATCTAGGAGGCAAGGAGAAAGGCAGATGTGGGTCAGGTCACTTGCAGCTCCCAAGTGGGCCACACGTCACCAGCCAAGAGCACAGCATTTCCTTCCCTTACAGCACGACAGACTGCAATACATAGTCGTCACAAAGTGATACAGCACTGGTAAATACCCAACATGAAAAATCTTAAACATTACACGTTTCATTTGCCATACATTTTCATTAAAAAATTACGCTGTGCCAAAAATTTTTTTTACACTAAGTACAAACAGAAACATGGATATTTTCCCATTCTTCGTAATCAGGCACCTGGAATCAAGAAATCTATACAAGGAGATCAGTCCAGACAAAGTTTGTTTGTTAAAATTAATCCTTGTTGTGTTTGCCCGACTGTGGTGTTTACGCTTTGTCTGACATATGCAATATAAATGTGTTAAATGTAACAAGTTATGTAAAGAAAGAACTAGACTGCTAAAAGACATCATAATGGCAGCCAATAATATAAAATTTTTTTTTAATTATCTCAAAAACCCTTGTTTGCAAAAATCTGATAAAAAAACAGATGTTATCTTGTTTTTGTCATTGAAAGGCGCACAACTACACTATTCCCAGCAAAATAAGCACGTGTTCACAACTTCACTCAAACATTGCAATGATTTTTATTTTGATTTTTGTAACTGTAAATTTTTGTCAATCATAATTATATTATGATTATATAAACAAGGTGTTGTTTTATTTGTAATTAAATTACACTTTTGATGGTTTAATAAAATATTCTAGCTAAGAGGACAAGTATTATAGATAATAAAAAATCGAATATATTTATAAATATATATATATATAAATATATATATATATAAACAATGTCATTAAGATTATAGCAATTTCAGCATTTAAAGTTATTTGTTTATATTTTAGTTTGTTTTGAGTTGAATGTTTATTTATTTTGAATGTAATCTTAAGGCCCCTACCTTTAGGAATAGTTAGAATTGTAATTTTGGACATCACCTCAAAATTCTTATTTAGATACTTGTTTGTTTATATTTAATGTATTTTGACAGTTTTATTTCTTTTCTTTAATTTTGCTATGTGAACTAAGCTTAATTATCTTTGGAATTGTTAATTATTTGGACACAGTTTTCTCTTTGCATTTTACCTGGCTTAATCAAGCACATTTTGCCACGGAGGAATGCATTTATTTAAATTTCTGATAAAGTAAGTGCCACGTCTCAGAAGTAACAAGTGGAATTTCCCGTTTTTATTTAGAGTCACCCTGTGAACCCCTTTTGATTGACACACTCCAGACTCTATGGACAGCGGTACATCGCAACTTTTGTTCTGCAAGAGTTCATTTAATTTTGCACATACCGTCCATCATAATGTTAGGAAAGGTGTACGAGAGGCGCCTAGTTTGTTTAAATACGCAGTGTAAGATAAAGAAGAGGCCCTAAACGCATTGCTGTAGTATTGAAATGCTACGTAAAACTATGTGAGCTGCCGTCTCCACCAGTATTGAATAAGTATGGCCTACATCGAGTATGGTACTGCAATTTTTAAGAACTGTTACGTATGTGCACTGCAATCATTTTGAACAGTTTGGATTATCAAATTAACTTAAATTTTCTAGAGAGTGATTTTCGGAATTTTGAATTATTTTCTGAAATTAATGAAGGGCGTAACTATTTGGTCGGGCATTATCCCGAAGCCAGCAGACGAGATATTTTCTGTAGCCGTGCAAAACCATGAACAATCTAACAAGATTAATTTCTGAGTATACTATGAGCCAGTTAAATTTTAATTTCTCACATAAATTATTAATTCTAATTGCTAATTTTTGATAGGTGATTTAGTATTTGATCAATCACAACTGATTTTCTTAATCGAATTACAGACATTTTTTTTAAAATTGTATTTCATTATATCTGGATTTTCTACACTGAATATTTTCATTTATCATTGAATTCTCAATTTTTCTGCAATAAAATTACAGTTTGCACACATCCTATGAATGACTAGTATTTGAAAGTAGTTTTAATATTTTATTCTCAAAGGTCATTTTTATGTTTGAGTGTTATATTTCATACAAAGGGTATGAGATTGTGTTTTGTCTATGTCTACATTCTAAAGCATAAATGAGTCTTCACGTAATTCAGAATTCATTAATGATCACTGCTAATCTGTCAAAAGTATCACAATTACCTACCTTGTTTTGAAACTGAATCAGTCATTTTCATTGGATTTAAAAAGTAAATTTCCCCACGCTTTGTGTCAAACCAAGGGGAGCAGATTCGTCTGGCGTTATTACATTCCAGCTAGATGCCATGAGCAAAGAGAAACTAAGCGGCGTGGTAGGAATTCTGCTACGCATCTCGCGCATGCCCAACATGTCTCTACACAATTATTCATTTAAAATTCTTTCTTTTCACAATACAAACTTTTATTATGAATTCACACACACTAAAGGTTATATTCACAAAGATTGGTGCCCAAACGTATAGACCTAACTATTTTGCAAGCAACACTAATGAAATAAAAAGCACACAAAGAGAAGTCTTTAATCTGCTTAAAAAGTATGGAACCACCTTTATATATTTTTAAGTTTTGTAACAAAGAATTTCATGCAGTGTATGAATATATTTATTAGTCATTAAAACCGTATTTTTTACATTAAACTTCACCATTTTCCTTTAAAGGGGGATGGCTGTAGAGAGTATAGTAAAAGTACCACTCCCCCATCTCTTAAGGCATGTCAACCTTAATGCCAAAATGTACGTTTAATCACCAATGAAGGTATACACAGGTTTTACAAGTTTTACTTACCCAACTGCAAAATATATCGAACTGGTACCCATACTTCATAAACATCCAGAATATACACACACTATACGAACTCATTCCTTATCAGGGAAGCCCCTGAGGATGTAAAACAGGAAACTTCCAATGACTTGAATGAGACCACACTTACAAACAATGAATATGAAGATCTCGCAGATGACCAAAGTGTTTACAGNTATCGAACTGGTACCCATACTTCATAAACATCCAGAATATACACACACTATACGAACTCATTCCTTATCAGGGAAGCCCCTGAGGATGTAAAACAGGAAACTTCCAATGACTTGAATGAGACCACACTTACAAACAATGAATATGAAGATCTCGCAGATGACCAAAGTGTTGAACAGTTGTCACCTGTTCAGCCCTCTGAGTTCAATAATAGGAAATCTAACTATACTACAAAGAGCATAAAAATACCACAAAAGCAAACGGGTACAATACCTCTGTGCCCCTCCTAATTACACCGACTACCATCTGCGAGGATGAGTGGGAAATTATGGACAAGCAGATAGCAGTGCAACTGCGTATGATGCCAGAGCATAGCACACTTAGAGCAAACCTGGCAATACAACGAATCCTAACAGATTTCAGAATCGAGCACGTGAACTCCAGGTTTGTCGTATCGCTGGCAATGTCATCCTGTGACAACAGCATGTATACCATCTTCATACCGGCCTCTACAGAAAATTCCGACAAGCTCAACCCACTCAATCCCATTTTGAACACGAATCTCATTACAAATGCCTTGGCTAGTAGTAGACTAGAGTTTACGACTGCAAACGATGAAGATGACTAATACTAACTCCAATACTGAATGTAACTATATTTTGTAGTATTGTACAATAAATTGCAGTACTAAGAGATTTCAGTAGTTATTACTAACCTTTACTCCAGACACCGAGGATAAAATGGTGAACGGATTTATTATAATGTTATATGGGGCTGTGAATGAAATTATGTGAAAATATAAACAAATTAAGAAAAATAATAACCAAAACAGAATAAATGTCAATATTTACTGAAAACTTATATTATTATCATTACCTCTGTAGTCTACTTATTACAGTATAACAAAAAGAAACAATTGGAGGAGACAAAAATTATTAACTTCACGGTAATTATAAAGAATAGCAGCTTTTTTGAAGGAGACATAGTAGACCCACAAAAGTTATATGAATGACTTTTGTAAAACTTACCTGTTTCATTTTTAGGAGGGCATAATGATAAAATAAGCAGAACGTTGAAAATAAAATATATAATATACGAGGAGTTATGCGGCTTTGTTTTCGTCGGATGCCATGTTGTATAGTCCTATTAATGCTGTAGTGACGTAAATCAGCAGTCATCTGTTTGCTGTGGATGTGTAGACATTACCATAGGTTACTTGCAGTTTAGATGCAGTACAGTGCGGTTTGTGGCGTGTTGCTGTAGTGACGTCCGAATCCTATTGTGCGAAAGCTTGTGATTTAAGAATGGAGGGTGCAAGTACGATTGCTTCTGTGCATGACAGTCGTCTATGTGACGGGTGTTACCTGAATGTTTGCCAGTTTGTTCAATTAATGTTGTTTTGGCCTACCTAGGCGAGTATTTTCACATTCTTCTGATATGTTTTATTGTCACTTTAAACTGTACAATTCTAGGTTAGATTATAACACGAAAATCCTAGGTTAGATTAAAAATCTAAAATTGTGATTCACTCATTGTGGGGTAGGTTGGATGGGCACATATGAAGAAATTAGGAGGACAAATGTTAGATTGAGGTGTTTTCATATTTTCTGTGTGTGTATTTTTTTGTGATTTTACTTAACAATTTCCCTAATCTCCATAGCCCTCCCCACTATCTGTTTTTTGTAATTATAATATGTTAATGCCCCTAGTAAATTCGTGTTCTGTGTAATTTGTAGGGTCTTAATATAGCAATTTTCAGGAATTTTTTCCTTCGGAAAAGCCGTTATCGTTTACATTTACCGAATACAGTAAATAATTTTTCATATGGCAAACGTGTTAGATTGTTCTTTTAAATCAGGTTAATAACATTAAAATTTCAGTTAATCAAGGATTTTGGTTTTCTTAATTCTGGTAGTGCTAGTTCCACATGTAGGGATTACACACCAAACCACCACATATCAGAATATGGTAATTATTAAGCTTAGTGACTTTTCTGAACGAAACGTCCTAGATAAACAAAAGTAGCATTAATGGATTCTGCGCAGCTTACCAAGTTAATATTTAGGAGGGTGTTTTATTAAAATAAGTAGAACGTATTAAATAAAATAGTTNTTCTGCGCAGCTTACCAAGTTAATATTTAGGAGGGTGTTTTATTAAAATAAGTAGAACGTATTAAATAAAATAGTTGAAAATACCAGTAGTCCGCTGCTTTGTTTACAGCCTTCAGTGCACAATATTCGGCTGTGAACGAGTGCTTCAGTGAGTTATATTCGCGTATGTGGCGTTTTNTTCTGCGCAGCTTACCAAGTTAATATTTAGGAGGGTGTTTTATTAAAATAAGTAGAACGTATTAAATAAAATAGTTAAAAATACCAGTAGTCCGCTGCTTTTNGCTGCTTTGTTTACAGCCTTCAGTGCACAATATTCGGCTGTGAACGAGTGCTTCAGTGAGTTATATTCGCGTATGTGGCGTTTTAGTGAAACATATGGTGTTTCGTCGAGTGTTGAATTGGACGTTAACAGAGGAATTGTACCAGCGCCTACCTAGGTGAGTTAATTTATATTCTTTTGGTGTGTTTTCCAGGAAAACTGGACCAAAGTAGTTTCATTCAAATGGATATTATGTCAGACTAGCTGACAGTGAGCATTTCATTCAACCGGTGTAGCTATACTGGAGTAATTCGGTGCAGCAAAATTGACACCTGCTTCGGAGGTGTAGTGTAATAAAACGCACGCAAAATTTTTGTGTCTCTGCTGAATAGTTTGTCTAGTGTAAGATGAAGGTTGTTTCAATTATTCACGATAACAGTGGAAGGACACTGGTAAACGGTAATGACTAATATACATTAATTTCAATTAACTGCAAGTGTAAAAAATGGACATTGAGATATTTCCATGTTGTAGTAAGAAATAAAACCTAGACACTCCACAGTTGCCACACACTGACATAAGATATACGCAGCAAATCGTTAGTAAATGGAAATACCTTTAAGGTATTTCCATTTACTAGGCTTGCTTGTTTGCTGAGAAACGTCTCTCGAATATAATTACGAGCTTCAACCATTCCAGGTATTTCTGTAGGTGCACGTGTACATGCGAAATACCAAGGAACTGATATAATTACGTCAATGTCCAGTTCGAAATTGGAACGAAAAGCTATCACGCAAATTTAAAATACGTTAAATAAAAAAAAAGGAGTAAACATTCACCCGCACCTGCAAATGTTTCATTAACAAAACTCATACCAACATAAGTGCTAATTTTCAAACACAGGGCTAAATCTCTACAGGGGTGTAAACAACAATGTTGTTACTTTCAACTGAACTTAGTGTACTTACATCTAATAGAAATATGGTGTAGTTGCACTACACCACACCGGCTACACAGTTCACGGATGAATGAAACAAAGCTATAGAGATTTACGACTGGAAAGTGAATGTGTGGGTGTCTCAAGGGAAACGAGTCACCTATACCGCCGGTGTAATATGGATGCTTACCAAATTTCATATCATCAGTTAGCTAACAGAATCACGTTTTGCCTTCAGTTCCCTGATGTTACAATGTGTATGCACCACTTCCTACTGCTGCGAAGAAGTTGCATGTGTGACCAACATAATACTGGAATCACAATACCCACCCACACACACCCCAACACAACACAACAAAATCTGATTAGCAGCCAATGAAAATTAAGGTCACTGTGACGTCAGTTTAACAAAACCACAGCCCCCGATAGAAGTAGATTCTATTTCTACTTTCAATCGCATCTGGCTCATCAGGGCATGTAAAGTATTTTTGTGCATTTCAGTAAATTTTATATTTACCTACCATAATAAGTAATTAACTTGTCACTAAGTCACATTACAGTTCGTTTTTAAATACTTTAGCCCATCCTATGGTACTTGATTTTATGTGGATAACTTGCCATTTTAGGATTCCCCAACATCCAAGTACCGCACTTTTCAGCACACTTCGTTGGGGTATTATGAACACTGAATAAAACAAATTCTGTCGAGCTCTGATGCTGTGTTGGGATGTCATGTCGTGTTTGTTAGGCTATCAAGAATAACTTCACCGTGGCTTTCAATGTTTAATATTGCAATACGTATATCTCTTAAAAAAATTTTCTGTCCTACGATTACGGAACATTGCACATCCATAACTTCTCACAAAAATCAGTACCACTCTGCATCCAAAGCACGAGCTTTAGCAAAAGCATAGGGTAGCACTGATTTACCCAACCTGCTTCATATCTTCCCTCAGATTTGTTGCATAATTTTCACGTACGATGTCGGCAAAAAAAATGCAGTAGATAAATTAGCGTAGCCCTCCACTTACGTTGGTCCCTATCGCTCACACTTTAAGCAGTGTGACACACATTTTGGCACGAATTCGAACGGTGCGGACTTAAGTGCAAATTCAATTGTGGTAATTTTAATTCTAATTGATTTTACCCCCCTCGTCGCTCTATGGCATTTACCTTGTACGGGAAATATATGAGCATCTTAGTCTAGATAATTGCCCTATCAAGCAACATTCAGAAGAGATTAAATTCAAAAACTACAAATATCTCAATTAAACCATGAAAATACACACCTAAAGAATATTAACAAGAGGATTTGACAGATCAATACTTACAGAAGAAAATAACGAAAATATGCAAAGTGACGAGAAAAACCACCACTCACGTCATTTCGTCCTAAAAATAAGTCCGCAACAAGTAGCAGTCAAGGCGACACTCAAATCACGCCTTTCTGTCACTTAGTTAAAACTAAGTATTAAAACTGCCAAACAAAGAGACAAATAAGTTAAGTATCTATAAAAAATATATATATTCCCCAACCACATTATTAATGAAGGGATTATTACTAACCTTCGTTCACACGGCCAGGCCTAGGCAAAGTATCCGTTCCTGATGCAGCTCCATCAGCCACATCTCGCATTCCCCTAATTTCACATTGCATTTTAGCAATTTACCAAATATTTAACTCATCACATTGCTCTCAGTATAACCCCAAAACACGAGAATAATAATCGACACAAACACGTCCAAAACTAAACGTCATCCTAATGAATTAAATTTACAAATAACTTTTGCGTCACGTCACCTCAATCATCCTGTCCTTTGTTTCGCTACGTGCCGGAAATGACAGAACACAGAAAGGAGCGAGCCAAGCAAAAGATGCAGCGACGCTGCCAGTTTTTGTATATGCCACAACATAAATTAATAAGACATAGTGCATCATTTACAATTATTTATAGTAGTCATTATAAAATGAATTATAAAAACAAACGAGTTGATGGAGTAAAACTAATAGGATAAGGAAAAGGGAATAAATATACCTTTATAATATACCTAAGTATATAAAATTTTATTGTGATATTATTTTTGTCAGGCCGTGAGATACTGCAGCAAATAGTAAAGTACAATAAAATGTAATTTTTTTTTATGTCTCCAGGTTAGTGAAGAAACATTGAGACAGTTAATAGATGGTTCTGCTATCAGAAGGTATTGAATACCTCGCGTTATCATCATAATTTTTCCTAATTTATACCTTCTCAAGTAAAATAAAATGCCCATAAGAAGCCAGCCCAATGGAATAATTGGCCTAACACAGTAGGCATTAAAATCCAGGAACGATGTTGTTCAGGACCACATCATATGTCCACAAACAAGCCGTATTTTCACGGTTGAATCGGTAACGAGATTGTTTCGTGCTCCTGTTAGCCAATTTGTTGTTAACTAACGGTGACTGGGTACCCAGCATTCAGAATTTTTTTTTGGTAATGGCATCAGCAACACGTTAATATAAATGTTATCTGAATGATAATGTTTGCTGCCCAACGATTTGAATTCCGGGTTTCTCTATTTGTATTTGCAACCTACATTACCACATGCTTGCATTTTAATGTTTAAATGGATGAATACTCGGCGGTTCAAAGTGAAGATGGTACCTTATTTCAGGATGAAAGAAGAGGGAAAGTTTTGTTGAAATAGGTCGGAGGAGAGTCTTACAAAAGTGAATAACTACGACGTGTACTTAAAGTAGAAAATTTGGTTTAGTTGTGATGTTTCTAGTCTTAGTGAAGTATTAATAGATGCTTTTTCTTCGTTGTAACACGAGCTGCATTTCTGACACGGAATGGTATTATATTCAGGTGAGAAGTACATGTTAGTCTCTGCAATCCAATACATCGATGTGAACATGCGTCCATATTGTTCTCGTAACCTATTGCACCTCCGCAGTCATGTGCACCGCCTAGTCAACACCGAGCCAAAGTGAACATTCGGTCAAGAGTATGTCGGTATGGGTTGGTGAGAAAGGAACTCACCCGCAACATCGTCATGTACTACAAGACTCAAGCGACCATATTGATTTATTTACCAATAAGAGGTTACTCTTGGGGGAAAATAACAAGAGGTTCAAGAAGGTGTCCCCCGGAAGCCACAGCCATTGGCACCCCGGCAATTGGGGGGGAAAGTCGGTGCAGCTCGAGCCACGACGACCATGGTCCTTCCCACCTGTGTTACATCGACAAGCTTACTGACTAGGATAACACTGCTGCATGACCCCAAGTGTGGTTAAACAATGAAGAATAAAATCCCGAAGCAGTACCAAGATTCCAAAATGCCATAGCCAAATAAATTAAAGTCAATTCTGATGGGAACTGCTCCTGCATGATCTGACACAACCAATGTAATCACGTAGTCAGCCCACAGTTGCTAAACCAGTGCTGACCGCAGAACACGGACGTCATGTGTCCCGATAAGTGTCCACATATTTTACTTGGAAATGGGTCATGATCTGATTCCGAGTGATCCAACCGAGTGCATGACGTGTCCCCAGAGAGATATATGTAATTAGGATGGGAATCAAGTGTTAGAACGTGTAGTAAATAGCATTAGAAATTTTAGTGAAATTCGCCTTTAGGGGATTGCGAAATAATCGCAGAATAAATGCATGCCAAATGCACATTTAATGAGGTGTAGAGTAATAAGGCTAATATATTTGAAATGTTCTATATAATTTTCCGAGTGCAATAGTGTGTCTAATCAAACCAATCACAGACGTGGCAAGTAATTAGTATTTCTTTCATCCTGACTGTTCCGGTCGTAGAGTACCCAAAACTTAACAGAACTAAGGCACTACATATTCATGTTTTGTATTTAAATTAGTGCTTAAGAAAGAACTCTGAACTCTCCTCAAGCTAAGGGAAGTCCATCCCGAACGTTGAAGGGTCATATTGTCTGTATGTGTTACGTGTTTATGTAATAAGGTCAGTAAACTAAGATGCCTCGTGGGAAGGCACAAGCTCTCGGCACGGACACAGTTCGCCCGAGCTACGCCTAGCAAGACATGTGGTGCATCGCGGAGGACCTTCATACTTTGTTCTGGACACTTAAATACAATAGACTAACGTAATTTACTGGAACTTTTATTTAGTTTACCAACAGTCTTCCCCGCATTCGTAGCACCCCTCCATCAGCTCAATTAACCGACACCAGAGGTTTAATTACTATTGTAAGTTTTCGCCCCATTTGACGTTGTTGAGGTTACCCAGGGCTGGTGGTGTGTAGAATTACCCAGCGCCATAGCTCAGCAGAGAGTAAGTGATAAGGGTCGTTCAGTCGAATACCCAGGGTACACTATATGTCTCCGTCAGTTTGAATATGAAGTTGTTAAGCACTTAATATTACACTGCTTACACACGTTGACCTTGTGGCAAGGTCTCGTGCACCTGAAATATATTCGAAAAATTGCAGGTGGTGTTACAAAGGTGGGTGTAGCACCCTATGTGTTCCAGAGGACAATGAATCAACACTAACTCAATTTTGTAAAGCTGTTTAATAACATACTTGATTACATATTAAATATGTGGACATGTGACTGCAAAAAGTAATGGACCCAGCACTTACGGCCTGCCTGTGACCTTTGAGTTAAAATGACCAGAGTCAGTGTGGTATTATGCGGATACGCTGTAGCATTAAGCTCCCGGGAGAGAGTGCAGGAGTACTCTCCTCGGTACAGAAAGAAATCAAATGTTTCTGTTGATTAAGTTACTATTGTAAAGAAGTGATATCAGCCTAAATGAAGGTACCGAGGGAACTCGTGAAGTGGACGACCACACTGCCGGTCTAGCTCGTGTGCTGAAGCGAACTGGATGAATGGCGCTGGCTTCCATCACAAGTGGCGTGAAGCGACGTCAAACACCGAATGGTAAAACATGACATAAGCACTATGTAACATTATTGCAATGGTGAAAAATTATATAAATTAATTGAAACATATTGGTGACACCCCCATTTATTAACAAATGTCTGTTAAGGTTGATGTTGTAAAAATGAGGGAGAGTGTAACCACACTAAATAAAATATTACTATGATAGAGGCCTTTATAGGCATTCTCCCTATATGAAACCTTAATTACATGTTTATAAATAGATATTTAATACACTTTTACGCTTGCAAAGGAAAAGTCTCTCTATTACATTTCATGTGACGTGATTGTATCTCACTGGCTACAATGTTGCCAGGTGGCTGTCTCCTGAGGGGATGGATAAGTCCACCTGAGCAAAGGGGTTTGGTTGCCATGCTCGATGGCTCTTAATGCAATCAAACCCACCCCTAACTTTAGTTTTGAATCAGATGAAGTTGTGCGATATGTATAGAAAAATGCTGCACACTATTGGTCGCACTTTTTGGGTACTTAGCACTTCAGCTTCGTCCACATGCCAGTTGACGCCACTTCGTGGTGCATTATGTCGAATCGTCGCGGCGCGGGCTGCTAAGACTTAACGACCAATGGCCTGTGCACACAATGACAGTGGTTTTGGGGTAAAGACCGTTTCGGACCGCCTACTATTTTTACAAGAATTACCTCGTATAACAAACAAAGTAGGACGACCTTTTGAGTCACGTAGTACCCTTTTGACAAGAAGTAGCAAGTTCTGTTATTGACAACGTGCACTTCGCACTCTTGGAATGATGTTGCTGGTGCGGCCTGGTGCAGCTGGTGCAGTTGCTGTGACTGCGGTGGTCAGAGTGGTCAAAGGGAGCTCGTAGACGCATGGTTCACACCCCAATCTTGGCCTTTTTTGTACAGTAACGACCGCTGGAAGGCTTTGTGAGTCGGGTTCGCTTTAATTTGCATTGTATACATGTAACTGTGTACATTATTCCGCTATACAGTTAACTTGAGTTAACCGAAACTTCTGACTTCTCGTTTAGTATTGTATTTTGGGCCCTGGCCCTATCCAGGACGTCATCGACGCCTGAAGGAGGCATCCTTCATTTATAGGGTAAAATATATCACTAAGGAGTGCTGGGGAGCCTGAATACCCTGACTATGTATTATTTTTTCTGTAAATTTGTACCATGCGTGTCAAAGTACACATCCACATGGTCGTTCGTTCCACGATCTTGAGAACTGTGACTTCATGCTTACCCTGTGAGCTGGCATCCATTCTATTTGAAATAGGAATATTCTGCAATATTCTGACTTTTCTTAACGTAGTCACCGGACGACGTCCACATTACTATTCCCGACTGCTCAGGTAATGATACCACCAGCATGTTATTAACATGAAATTGAATTTTTTGGCATATTAATTAACATTAAGAGGGTCCATATTATTTTTCATGTAAATTTTTGTGCTGGCTTCGGTAACCATCAGCGGAAGCTGGCGCCATTACATTAGTCTGACTTCAGCAGTCGGGGCGGCCGGCATCACAGGTGTCACACCATCATAGCCATTGCTGGCGCACATTTATGCCTGAAAGACATTGTGCAGAATTGAAATCTCAGCCCATCTGGTGTGGTAAAAGCTGTTTTTGTGCCTGTCATCTGGATTGATTGGCACTTGCCAGTATCTGCTGCGGAAGTCCAGTGATATCATGTTTTTGCATTGCCAAGTGTATGTAATGGGTCTTTGAAATTTATATAGAGTGGCGGTGCACACTTGGTCATTAGATTGATTGTCCGTAAGTTTACACAAAAATGCTACATCCCATCCTTTTTTGGTGCTAGTGATACGGCACTATTGTAATGGCTGTGGGTGGGCTCAATTACACCCTCAGCAAGAATTTCTTTCATTTGATCTTTTATGATTATGGATTGGTGCTGCTGGTAACTGCACAGAGCAACATAGATTGGTCGTTCATGCTCTAGTGGAATTTCGTGTTCAGCTACTGTTGTACGCAATAAAGGATCGGAAGCCGCAAATATGTCGCGCCACTCCTGCAGTAATCTTTGCACTGTGTTTTGAAACTCCAATGGTACCGCATGATCAAGTTCTTCCTGCTGGACGTAGGGTGCGCAACTTGTGGGTCGTGGTTTGAGGTCTTACACAGTTCTTCACTCTTTTTGGCGAAAATGTATTTTACGTGCCACTGGCTCTACAACGGAGTTTAGATCAGTGATCCAGGGAATACCCAGTATGCAGGTCAGCTAAAACGAGGGCTGTGGCGGTGGTCTCCAATTCGCGTATTCGGGTGGTTATTGTTGTCTCTCCCATGGTTTCCCTCATGTACAGCTGTGTAGTGAGTTGTAGTATTTGTTTTGCCTGATTAAATTTACTGACAACGACGAAACCGTCACGCACAAAGTTGTGAGATGCTGCTGTGTCGCCCAAGGCAGGATATATATTTTTGTTCAAAGCGGCTGGAATTCTGATAATTTGGTGAGTTCCTTTAGTAATTCGTTGTTGCAGGTTCTATTGAGGTGTCGATGTTAAGTTTTTTACTGTGACCCGGGGGCAGATATCGTCCGGCTCTCCTACCCCGAGGAGCCGTTGCTGTATACTCCTTGGTATTGCGCCTCAGGCTCTCACTATGCCAGTGGAGCTCCTGCCCCTGGCAATGTCTGTACACAAAGGGAGGGCGCCCCTGAATGGTGTAGCTCCTCACAGTGGCCTTACCCGGCGCATTTGGGACTGCAGACATGGCTGCACGGTGATGGTCAGGTTCCTTGCAGGTCGGCGGAGTTGATCACCCTGACACTCCACGAACAGCAGATGGTTGCACAGTCCCGCTACCCTGCTATGTGTCACACATGTAGTGTGGGAATAACCAATCCCGCTCACAGCGCAGCTTGTCCTATTCCCTAACTGTTTGGTCTAGCAATGCAGCTGATCACATGAAGGCTTCAATGTTGCCATGAATTAAGGATGCTAGAGATAGTTTTTTTCTGTCACACTATGGCTGCAACTACTTCTAGCACTTCTTTTTCTCTCATTTGCAGATGAAAACGTCTGATCAAATACATTTTCCTGGTTGGAAACGCTGTTAAAAATTCGCCAGGATTTTTGTTTCAAGAACAGAGAGGTTATTAGCTTGCAGGGAGAAAATAATAATAACAAAACGATACTGAAATCCATTCCAGAACTCGCTCCACTGCATACCGTAATGGCTTACTGTGTGCCATCACATAAGTGCATATCCCATCAGTTGGCCTCCTACACAATTTGGCCACTCTTGTTCACACACTCCATACGTGGTTAAACGATGTGTCCAGTCTATTAGAAACACCTGAGGGTCTTCGGTGGGCAACCCAGAATAAATGGGCAGCGACTGAAACTGGGCTGGAATATTGCCTGTTTCTGCTGCTGTTGTCTGTGCGGTTTCGGCTGTTGAGTGTAACTGCAGCTAAACCTGAAGCCAGTTGATGGGTTAGGTGCAGGTTGCTCCCTAAGGTGCTGCAGTTGTTTGTGGGCCCGTGGAATGTGCCAATAGGCTACTATAGGCTATGGCCGCATCCGTGCATGCGGCTGGTGTATGTGGCACTGTCAGCTGTGATACTGGGGTGCACTGCGTGCATCGAAATTTGCTGGCCGCTACATGTCCAGCGATAGCAGCATTGTGACAACACTCATCGTGTGATAAAACCAGCGGGTTCACGTGTCACAAATAATAATGTTTGTGCACAATTTGCGCACAAAATTTTCCATTTTGGTCAGTTGTTTCTTGTTTACTTCCAGTAAGGCACTCGGTGCGGTAAATTTTGGTTCTGTCTAAACACAGACTTTTCCCAGCTCCATTACCGGCACACATGATTTGTTTTGCACATCACAGATTTTGAAAATTTTGCAAGTTTGTGTCCACGAAAAGTTTGGATTGTGGAGGGGCTGCACACTTGCGCACACACACAACTAGTGCGAGGGCCGACAGTGCCTCAAACAGATCGTCGTCTAGTACATTCTGCGCACAATTGCACTCTCTGTCTGTAAGAGGTGCCGCTCAAGGTCCGCCCAACACATTCGCGGTTGGCACGGCGAATTTAGTCTTCGAGACGCCTCGCGTTTGCTGGTACGCGACAAGCCCACTGTGTGTCCCGGAACGGGTCGGACAGCACGTCGGGCGTCGGGCAGCACGTACTTCAAGCATAATGTTCTGTTTTTGCTATTACTAGTGCACCATTTCATATGGAATTTCCAGCTCGGCTGCATGGTTCAGCACGCGGGATGTCATGGTGACAGCTGTGGTAGACGCGGTTGTTGACCAACCACCCTTTTTACTCGCCCAAGAGAGGGATGTGAGGGGTTACCATCATGGCCTGGTCTGGTGGTCCCCACATTCATGTGCGTCGGGCTGGATGTCCGTCATGTCACCCGCCCACGCTGGAATGTAGGAGGGGTAGTGATTGTTTGTTTGGCTTGACCTGCGTCCACGATGACGGCGCTCGGGGATGCTTTTTATCCAGCGCTGTCCCAAAATGGCTTGAATGTTCGAAACTGGTTCTATTATAGTACTGCAGTGCACTGCACTGCACTGTTTTACAATATTATGCGCTTTACTGACTCATTTTATTATGGTCTAGGAAAATTTACTTTGTTTTTTTTTGTTATGTTGGGCTCATTGATATTTCTTGTTAATAAACAAGTCCTGCCTCGATAAAAGAAGGTTATGATCAGTAACTTCTTTATACAAAAAAAAATTGTTCACTGTTGTACTTTTTAAAATCAAACGTTTGGGTTTGTGTGAAGTGATGTATATTTGAGTATTGTTTCATGTGATATAATAAAAGTACTAGCAACATGTCTCTCGCCGATGAGTTACTGGCAGATTTAGAAGATCAAGAGCATGATGTAAAAGAAATGATTATAGAAGACGAATCCACAGCTCCGGAGACACATTCGATGGTGATGCAAGTTGAAGATGATATCAAGATAAAATCAGTTCGTGAAATAGCCAAACTTCGTGACTCGGGAAGGCTTATGAACATAATGCGCGCTATTGACTCTTACAGTGGAAAATTACGTAAGTCGGAAGAAATCGTTGGGCCCGTGGAGTCAGATCCCGAGTATCAGTTGATAGTTGAAGCCAATAACGTTGCTGTCGATATTGACGGTGAAATTGCCACAATCCATCGTTTTACCAGAGATAAGTATTCCAAACGTTTTCCAGAGCTGGAATCGCTTGTGGTCAGTCCACTGGAGTACGTGATGACTGTGAGAGAGCTGGGAAATGATTTGGACAGGGCCAAAAACAACGAAGCACTGCAACAAATACTGACTCAAGCAACTATCATGGTTGTGTCAGTTACTGCTTCCACCACACAAGGACAGCTGTTGACTGACGAGGAACGAGAAGGTATTTGTGAAGCTTGCGACATGGCCATCGAGCTTAACAATTTTAAGCAAAAGATATATGAATATGTGGAAAGTCGGATGGCTTTCATTGCCCCAAATTTGTCTGCCATAGTGGGTGCATCCACCGCAGCGAAGGTAATGGGTGTTGCTGGAGGTCTAACGAAGCTTTCGAAAATGCCAGCATGCAATGTCATGCTAATAGGGTCTCAGAAGAAAACCTTGTCTGGGTTCTCTCAAGTTTCGATGCTCCCTCACACAGGCTTCATATACTACTCCTCCATCGTGCAGGATACACCACCTGATTTGCGTCAGAAAGCTGCTCGGCTTGTGGCATCCAAGTGTACGTTGGCCAGCCGGGCAGACGCTTGCCATGTGAGCACGGATGGAGCCATAGGTAAGTCTTTGAGGGAAGACATCGAGAAGAAACTGGACAAGCTCATGGAGCCACCACCTGTGAAGTTTGTGAAACCTCTGCCAAAACCAATTGATTCAAGTCGCAAGAAACGAGGGGGTAAGAGAGTGCGCAAGATGAAGGAACGGTATGCGATGACCGAGTTTCGCAAGCAGGCCAATCGGTTGAATTTCGCAGATATCGAAGACGATGCATACCAGGAAGACCTCGGGTACACTCGCGGAACCATTGGCAAGACAGGTACGGGGCGCATAAGGCTGCCGCAGGTAGACGAGAAGACGAAAGTTAGGATATCCAAGACGCTGCAGAAGAACTTGCAGAAACAACAGCAGGTTTGGGGTGGTAGCACAACAGTGAAAAAACAGGTGTCAGGAACTGCATCCAGTGTTGCGTTTACACCTTTGCAGGGGCTGGAAATTGTAAATCCCCAGGCGGCTGAAAAGAAAATTAATGAAGCTAATGCAAAATACTTTTCCAATACTGCTGGGTTTCTCAAGGTGAAGAAATGATGCTGCAAGTGTTAGTTTGTTTTATTCAGGACTGTAACTCAGAAGAGCCATTTTTTTTTTTAAATATCAAACTGTTGTTAATCATATTTGGTATGTTAAGTGTATTAACTCGTTAACTACAGTACCTATGTATAGTTTCATGGATGGTTTCATTAAAGTGTATGCATATTGCAGGACTCTTTTTGCTTATTTACTTATGTTTATTTATAACAGTGACAATGTGTTATATTTGTGAATTTGTTGCAACAGTTTCATCTTATTTTGAGGTAAACAGAACGATGCAAAGTTGTACAGAGAATATGTGTAATGTACAGTATATGTAGAAAAAAGTAATACATTTTGATTGGGCATGCAGTTCTTTATTTGCAGTATTTATTGTAAGTTGTTAACAGGGGTGAAATTATGTGAATGATTTACCTTTGCTACGACAGTCCACCATTATTGCTGCTATGCAGTTTAGTTATATATAACTTGGAAATTTTCCTTCTGCATGGGCCTGTATTTGTGTTATTGAACAGTTTTTAGGGTAGGCTACCTTTTGTGTCACCATGATAATTGTACTGTTACTGTCTGTGATTAAACATTTAAAAGTATTTGTAATATTATTTTGTTAATACATTAATTTATTCAGTACAGTAGTTCATATTCTAACAAATTTAGATTGTGTTTGTGCCCATTTTGTGTGGGCATTTTTCTATTACATTTCATTTGAAATATGGCGTGTGACATTATGTGAGCTGAGGCATTTGAACTTCTACATTTTAACATTAGCCATGTGTTTATATTATTGTTTCTGAATTTTGAGCAAAAAGAAATTTTAAGATAAGCCTAATTATCATTTATTATTGTTTAATTGCTTAGTGATAAATACCTCAATTGACAAGTGATTCGTGTGCTGCTTGATTTCCTTTAGTTGAACATGCTTACATCAACTGGTGTATCAGAACTACTTAAATGATCAAAAAGTTGAAAATATTAATTGGGCACCTGAAATAATTAATGAGACAGTAATTGTGCGATTAACACCATTGCTTGAGTTAAAAACAGAGGCAAGACAATTTAACACACAAGATACGTGAAAATTGACATGATGCTACATGTAACTACACAGTAAGACCACACTCAAAATTTGCTGGATTTATTTGGCGAAAGAATTAAAATAAAACATGAAAATCCTTGCAAAAAATATATGCCATAGTATTTGTGTGTAGAACGACCATGCCAAAAGTATATCTTTCTTTTATGCTTAAAATATATATTTCTTCTTTGCTGTGAATTCTTGTATTGAAGCTTACAATCATAATATATTATTAAGTTTACTGCTCTCAATAATTAACAAAATCCTTGCAAAAATTTAGTAACTTTCGAAAATGTATCTTTTAAAAGTTAAGACTCAATCAATTGCATGGCAGCATCAGTCACGGGCGAGTGACCCTGCCCAACAGCAAATGGATAAAAAGCAGACAAAATAAAGGGAAAAGGTGAAAATTTGTGGTGCCTGCATCTTGAACATAGCTTGTACACAACAAGAAGCAAAGCCAGCGGCTATTTATCCAACCAGTATGCAGGCAATGAAGCTAGTGGCATGATCAATAGTGCCCAGGGCAGATGCCTCGCCCTTGAAAGACGTGGGTGGCTCTAGCAGCACTAATAACACTAATTGAGCACCTCGTGAGACCTCTTAAGTTATTCATGCTCCCTAACAATTTTGACTTCAGTCTTTTGGCCTTGCAGACTAAATAAACCTGCCATTACAATGTGCCCGCTGGGCAAATGACCCAGCGCTTGACGCGTCTTTTAAGAGATGATGACCGGACCAAAAAAAGGAAGCCAGTTTACAACTTGCACGCAGTAAATTGTAATCTGTGTGC
The DNA here is from genome assembly GCA_002778355.1 of Clitarchus hookeri. NCBI lineage: Eukaryota > Metazoa > Arthropoda > Insecta > Phasmatodea > Phasmatidae > Clitarchus > Clitarchus hookeri. The sequence goes on along the minus strand of NQII01002410.1, from coordinate 180,468 downwards.
ATTGCGGCAAAGATCACAGGCCTTATCATCACGAGAGATATAAACTTAAAAAAAACCACCCCCAAAGAGTGAGAGAAACCAAAATGACTATTGTGCTACGGCACTAACATACTACGAAACGTTTTAGGCATTAAATCAATAAACACGTTACCATATAATTTAAATAGCTAAAACCCAAAAATGGAAGAAGTAACCTAACCATAACATTTACAAAATGAAAACAAAGAAAGGCTAAACTAATATTAAGCAATTCGAAGCTACCAAAAGGGTTTAAAATAAAATCTAGAATAAAAGTAAATTAATAATTTAGTACAGGCATTTTCATATAACTTAATAAATCATTAATGCAATATTATTATATTACAAAATTTTTTAAATATTGGGGTAAGTTGTTAAAAAGCTGGCTTAAAGAATAAAGCCCTATTTGTCACATTTTTAAATTAACCGGTAGCAGGTGTATGAATTGTTTGTTTCTCGTATATCCCCCTAGACAGCCAGAAACCCAGCTTCCCCAATCCTCCCTCTCCATTCACCACTCTGTATAACCTGACCAGCCTCTCCATTATTCTCCTGCCCATCAAAGAACACCAGCCCATTTTCTTCATCACCACTGATGGCCGAAAGTTCCCTTCATCCTCACCGTCTTGCCCCTGCCTTCTCAGTCTGCCCTTTATCCATCTAGCTGCTCTTCTTTGTACCTTCTCTAGCTCCTGCACCTCCACTTCCACGTACGGATCCCATTTTGCTGCTGGGGGCCACGGTGGTTGAGTGGTTAGCCTGCTCGCCTCCCACAAAGGCGAACTGGGTTCAACCCCCAGCCGGGTCACCAGATTTTCGCTTGTGGGAATCGTGCCGGGTGATGCTATTGGTCGGCAGATTTTCTCGGGGATCTCCCATTTCCCTGCCCTTTTATTCCGGCGTTGCTTCATACTCACCTCAATCACCCTCATTGGCTCTCAAGACCTTGCTGTTAAAAGTTGCCCAAATCTCACTCACCCATTTTGCTGCTGCGTATTCAAATATCGGCTTTGCCTACTCCCTTCAGGAAACTCTGCAGCATTCCCAAAGATTTTCTTCCCCTCAAAACCACTCATTCTACCTGCTTTTTCCATGCAAGATCTCCCTGCAATACTATCCCTAGGTATTTATATTCTGATACTTCCTCTATTTCCTGTTCCTCCCATTTTTCGGTGTCTGAGGTCTTCACCCTCTTTCTTGTAAACCTCACTATGTTAGTCTTTCAGACATTGATCTCCATCTATTCCTCTCAGTCCATGACCATATCCTACCGGTGTTGTTCTCCCCACCCACCTCTGCATACGACAAACAATCATCATCAAAAAACCTTATTTTCCCAACCAACCCCATTCCATCATTTACCATTATGATAAACAACAAAGGGGCAAGCACACTTCCCTGTGGTACCCCTGATGTCCCCCACGTTTACCATTTGGCTCCACCCCCTGAGAAAGCAATCCATTCTATGATCATTTTGTCCGCAGGGAGCTCATTCACTTCCTTATCAAAATTCCATGGGGAACGTTGTCAAAGGCCTTTTCGAAGTCAATGAAGCATTCATCAACCTGCTTCCCTTCCACTACTGGCTGCACCAGATCCTCTAGCAGCCATGCCAGTTTCTTTATTACTGTACTTTTGAGAAAGTTGTTAGTTGTGAAATGGGTGCATAATTAGCTACATTGGTTCTGTCACCTTTCTTGAACAAAGTTTTAACAGTAGCTTATTTGAGTCTGCTTGTTGCTGATCTTTGCTTGGAAATCTGTGATTGAAGTGGCATGCTGAATCTGTTCGTAAACAAGGGATCTGGAGTAGCCTCTATTGAGGAAGGTTTGAAGGTTGTTTATGGGTATAATAATAACAGCTGTTTCAATTTTAAGGGCTAGTTCCACATGCAGAAATATTGCATGTGCTTTAGAGTACATCTAGGTACTCTAAATTGTACCTGGACGTACTCACATTTAGTGTGAGTTAAGTTTGTTGAAGTGTATAAGATGGTTCTCAGATGAATCACAAATCATGAAAATGTCATCTATAAAATACATTCAGCAGTGTGGCTGAATTTGCTGGTGGCTCATAAAGTTCTGCTCCAGTTTACCAATAAATAGATTGGTGTAAGAGAGGACCATGTGGATGCCCATTGCTGTGCCTTTAATTTGGAGATACGATATTACTTGTGGAATCTGAAACTGTTATTGTTTAGTGTGTCTCTCACCAGTTTGACCAGAAATGCTGTAGAAGTGTGTCATATTAGTTTGATCAGAAATGCTGGGAATGTTTGCTGTTGGAAGGCCTTTGGTTAAGATAGAATTCTATTGCAGATAGTCCTGATAATTGGGAATTAAGGGTGCAGGTAAGTGAAGTGACATCTGTAGTTATCGGGTAAGCATCTTGAGAAATGGTGTACGGTTTTTTTTAATGTCCTGTGCATCGGCACTACAATTTACTAATCCATACCATTTACCTGGATGCCTTTTTGTCCGCTGATCACATCATGCTTATGATGATGTGCCATGACACTGACTCATTGGTGCCAACCGTGTCCACCTAAATAAATATACTTCCTGTCATATACACAATGCCAATACACAACACCCCTCCCCCCCTCCAGTCACAACACACACTAACTATTTACAAACCTAACTGGTACCTTCAGTCCTAAAGTACATAATCAGCAAATTTCTTTGGTTTAGTGCTGATTTGGGTGAATGTTGATTGTGTTGGAGCTAATGTCTCTCTTGTGGTTGTCCCATGGTCCTTCCTGAGGTGGTGGACCCTGATTTGTGTTGTGCTGCTGTGTTCTCTGTCGACACTTTCATGTCTAGAGATGCTGCCACGTCTGTTGCGGCGGACACAGCCCCGGGTACTGCCCAAGGTGGTGGACCGGAGTCGTAGGCTGCTGTCATGTCCTCTGCAAACACAGACACATCCAAGGATGCTGCCACAGTAGCTGCTGACACGCTATCCTCGAGGCCTCTGAGAAACCCTTGAAGGGCGATTCTGACAACTGCTTCTCTGGCCTCCAAGGAACATGGACATCCTTGAACCCCACATTGATTTTTAAACAACAATTTCTCCTTGCGCCATAGCTTCGGTAGGTATAATAAAATTCAAATGAGAAGATAACCTTCGCCCAGCTTTGAGGGAGGGAAGGTAGGGGAGGGCTGTCCCGAGAACCTGCCGCTGAAGGGAGGGAAACCATGTGACACTGCTGGTGCTGTACACACCAAACTGATAACATTGCTCTCTAGTACCGCGCTGGTAAATACTGTGCCGCGCGACTTATGTTTTTTTGACAGGCAATATTTACGCGTGGAGCAGCTCTTGCCCCACCCGCTCTCGACCACTGTCACTATTGGACTGAACCACTTCAGCCCTTCGTGCAGTGGCAATGGACTCTCCCGACGTGTTTTGGTCTTCTGAGTATTATCTTCTCATTTGGAGCGAGCTATACGTCTGAAGACATTCCATCTTTGGCTGGACTGCGAATCAACTGGTCAACATGACACTGGTGAATCTGTCTGCTCTCTGTGGTTCAAACTTTGTACATTTGTACATTACTGGCCCCTCCTTGGCAATCAACATTCCTGGGATCAACTTGGGATCTGGCCCATAGTTAAGCATAAGTATGCGGTCCCCTTCTGCAAAATGCCTTCCTTGTTTGTCGTCTGTGTCAGTTGTCTTCATTCTCTACCACCACACTTGACATTGATGGCACCAATTGTACTTCCAGCCACTTTGAGTAGGAATCAAAAACTCTTAAAAATATTTTTCCCATGAATGGTCCTGCAAAATCCACGTGTACACAGGACCATGGAATTTGGGGCATGGCCCACGTCATATGCGTTTTGGTGTAGCCCTGCTCTCCCTGAGGCAGATCTCGCAGTGCTGAACCATCTTTTCAATATCATTGAGTTGTGGCTACCATATGTAACTCCTAGCAAATGCTTTAAAATGTACCACACCATCATGCAAGGCATGGAGTAGAACTAGTATCTCATTCCGCAATTACCTCTGGAATAATAACTCCAGTGCCCAGAGAAGGCAATTCTGGCAGATAGACCATTCAACCGTCTGTTCCAATAGGTTCGGACATCTTCATTAGGCAGTTTTTGTGGCCAGCCATGCAGTACAAAATACTTCACTTGTCTCAATACGTTATCCTTCTCTATCAACTGGGCCACCATGTGTGCATTTAGGGGTGCTTCTGGCCTCTCCTCTAGCATCAGCACTTCTTTTGCGGTGGGAACCTTGATGGTGGACACCAGTACTGGCAGTCTGCTGAGAGCATCCGCATGTCCTATTTTGTTTCCAGGCTTGTAGATCAGCTGAAAATCATACATGCCCATTTGCAAACACCAATGAAGCATCCTGGGGGAAAGGATATCAGGAATGGGTCGGTGTGGGTCCAACAATTGTAATAAGGGCTTATGATCAGTGATCACAGTAAATGGTCGACCAATCAAGTACTGGCGAAATTTGGTGACTTCGAACATTGCTGCTAAAGCTTCCTTGTCTATTTGGGCATAGTTACACTCAGTCTTATGTAGCGTCTATGAAGCAAAAGCTACAGGCCTTTATTCTCCATTATCCATGGTGTGGGCTAAGACATCCCCGACTAATGGATCAGCACCATGCCTGCCAGCCTGCAGGAGTTCTTTTTCTTTCTGAAATGCTACTTTATGTTGTTTGTCCCATGTCAATGTGGCCTCATCCAACAACCGATGTTGAGGTTCCTTCACTATTGCTTCGTCAAGAAAAGCCTCTCATAGAAATTCAAGAGACTCGGGAATGCCTGCAAATCACGTTTGTTCTGCGGCGTTCCTGCTTTATGTATTGCCTCGACCTCGTGTGTTGGATGGATGCCAACCCCTAGCAATGTTGCCATCAGCCGTTTGAAAATTGCTGGATCCCCACTTACTCCAAACTGGAGACAATGAACTCTAAAAAGCTCTTTCGTAGTGTTTACTGTTAAAAACGCTGCAGTGGACTCATCCACAGCCACTTTCAGATAAGAATCTTCCAGATCCAGCTTGGTGAAATATTTCCCTCCTGCTAAGTGAGCAAATGCTTCATTAATTGATTAAATGTTGGAAGCGGTTAGCATTCAACTTGGCTAATGTTGTTCAGAGCACCTTTTTAGTTCCCACATATTCTAATTCAGCCATCCCCTTTCATAACCGGCACAATTGGTGTTGCCCAAACTGAATATCCTATGGGTTCATAGACACCTTGTTCGACAAGCTTATCAATGGCCGCCTCCACCTTCCCTTAAGTGCAAATGGTACTACTGTTCTTCCTGAAAACTTGTTTTGCTCCTTCCTTTACCTGGGGTCCATTTATCAAACACCTGTGGATACACAGTGGACAGATCAGTGACCCTTGTATGTGTTTAGAATCATTCCCATTTGCTTTTGCCGTGAAAATTCACTCCACCAAAATCTCAAGGGGTTCAAACCAGTGCCTTCCAAGCAGGCTAGGCCCCCGTCCGCTAGCCACCAAGGGAAGGAATGCAACAGAGCCATTTTTTTTATATAACTTCCACCACTTTCTGACCTCTAACTTTCAATTCTTCCTGTGACCATGTATACAGAACAATGTTGCACTCTTCTAATGGTGGCAGTTCTGACTACAAAGTCCTATAAGTACTCCAGCTAACCACTGCGTAACTGGCCCCTGTGTCCACCTCTAATCAGTGTAGGTTACTATGTAACCACAGGTCAGTCACATATGGCTCATTGCTGCCTCCCCCTCGCAGACTATGCAGCTCATATATTCGCCCGGCCTCATCCTCATATTCGGATTCAGGCTCTCTTAACAGGTGAGTCCTACTTTGCTGTGCCTAGGCGAGTTCCTAGCACTTCCTTCTTGGTGATGCGTGCCCTCTCTAGGTGTCCTCTCTTGTTGCAGTAGCAATATGTGGTGGACACATGTCTGTGTGTCTCCGGTGGGTGATCCAGATTGCATCTCCAGCATGTGTGTCTCGTTGCTTTTTCTTGACACTTCACCAGAGTCTGGCTGTTTCTCCACTCATATGCCTGTAGGTTACGCAGCTCGTCTTTATGTCCCACGACCCCGGCTCCTCGTAAATCCAGCAGGTTTCTTCCCATTGCTTCTGCCGCCATCGCGATGTTGAATGCATCCTAGTACGTTAATTTGTCTTTCACCAGTAGCACATGTCGAACAGCTTTGTCCCACACCCTGCACACTAACCTATCAAGAAACATTCGTTCTAGGTTAGGAAAATTACAGAGTCGATAGCCAACGCAGTTCTGCCACATAGACCGCAATTGTTTCACCTTGTTGTTGATCCAGTTTTAGGAACTTGTAAATCTCCACAATTCCACTTGGTTTAAGCTCAAAATGTTTCATAAGCTTTGTTAGCACTACGCTTAATGGTACAGCATCGGTTTGTTGTAGCAACAACAATTATGTAATGATACTGTACAATGCCCCGCACAGAATAAAAAAACTGCCCTTTTGTTACATCATCCTCAATTTTATTTTTGATAAAATATAACCGTAACCATTTGTGGTAAGACCACCACGTATCTCAGTCCAGCACAAATTCCCGGATTGTCCCCATGGAGGCCATGACCGTTCACTGATGACTGGACACTCAATGTATTTCATTCAACCCAGCACACATCCATCCTCGTTGCCACTTAAATCGTCCCGTCCATCGGCACAATTTACTAATCCATACTACGAACCTGGATGCCTTTTTGTCCGCTGATCAAATCATGCTTACGACGCGCCGCGCCACAACAGTGATTCTCTGGTGCTAACAGTGTCCACCTAAATATACTTCCTGTCATATACACAATGGCAATACACAACAGTTTTGTAGAGAGGAATATTTTGAATTATGTTGGTAGTTTTAAAACATCTTACCCAACTTAAGTGCACTGCAGTTAAATTTTTTTTATAAAATAATTTGATTCTGCAGAGATTTTATAGTTAAGTTTAATTATTTTAGAATGCTTATTGTGCTATTTTTAATTTGATCTTGTACAACTGAACAAAATATAAATTGAGGTGAGTATGGAGCAGCGTTGGAATGAAGAGGCGGGGGAAACGGGATATCCCCGAGAAAACCTGCCGACCAGTGGCATAGTCTGGCATGATCCCTACATGCGAAAATCCGGTGACTTTGCTGGGGATTGAACCTGGTTCGGCTTGGTGGGAGGCGAGCAGGCTAACTGCTCAGCCACTGCGGTACCTTTGAAGATTTAACGACTTGTATTAATACCATGCATAAAGTGCATTTTCAGTAGCTTATTTCGGGAATATCGGCGAATTTATATTAATTTATTTCAATACACACGTCTTCTGAATAAATGGATATCGTGGAAGGGCATGTTAGCCACGCAACGCGAGCACAGCGTTGTTAAGCCAACGTAATGTAGAGTGATCAAGATCTGTAGCTTGGCTTGTATTGCGTAATCTTCAGCTATCCTCAGTAACACTCTGAGTTTGTTTCCTCCCCTTACACGGCTGGCAGTAAGGGAGCTAGTTGCCTAGCAACCAGCGTGACATCCTTGCACCCTCCCTCGGTTTGGGGACGGAGACGGGTAGATTGTTTCACTCCTCTCACTGCTGGACTTGACCTTTCCCAACTCAGCAACCATGAACACAACGGCAGGTCAATAACATCTCCACGTGGTGCACGTTGGACATTCAAAATTCGGAATCATAAAATTTTCTTTTTCAGAACATTTTAAAGTTTGAGGACGGCTTGCATTCTGTGACGGATTACGCTGAATTATATACTGTATTTTGTAATGTTATATTCTTTGTTCAAAGGAGTTGAGGTGAAATGTTTTTAAATTTATTATTTACAGTAGTACTAAATACATTGGTTATTAATTAAACTTTATTCGCAGATACTATATAGCTTGCACTGTACTCAACAAGAGGTTTAATAAGGTCAGAGGTTCTATTTTATTGATGTACACATGTCAAACCCCAATCGTCTGAAATTTTGGATATATGGACATTTTTTGACACTCTCTTGAAAAATGGTAGATCGAGAGACCACTGAATTGGTACCAGATATCTCTAAAAATCTGTATTGGCTCAGCACTATCGTAAACATCAACTTTGTCACAGATAAACTGGTAACCTTACTGGATATCTCTTCTCACAGAATGCATCAGTTCGGTGTAAGAAAATAGCAGTCTACTCAATTATAAGTTACAAGTGTAACTGCTATAGCACTCCTGTGACCACGTTTGACACTGTTGTGCTATGGAATCTATTCATCTTTGGTCAGACGGTTTGTTTACTTTATGGCGATAAATATTATTCACGAATATAATGTTTCTGCTGGAGAATTTTGTATTAATGTTAAAAAAATACATCTATTTAAAGCTTTGTGAGATTAAAACAACTACATAGTACTTATTAAACATATTTTGTATTAAATGAACAGTTTATCATTATAAAGTGTATTTAAATTCAAGGGACCGTAAAAGTTCCTTACATAAACAGAAGTTTAGTATTAAGCGGGATTGTATTAATACGGTTTGATTGAATTCTACCTCTGCGCTGCTACATCGCAATTGATTATTAGATACAACCATGCCTGTACCTTTCATCACCCACTACATCCAGTAAGCATAACTGATTTTCTTCTTTTATTTGTATCCTCTGTTTAACATAACATCTCTGATGTGCAGCAGTTGTTTTTACATCACTGTCCTCAAGCAAAAACACTGAACTGGCCCGAAAAAGAGAACTACAATTGCAAGTGCCTAGGCTACACACACTGGTAAACCAGGGCCTAATGCCCCCAGGGTGTACCATGACGAAAGAGAGGAAACAATCTGGTTGAGGTGTATTGCGTGTGCCCCCACCTCCTTGTAGATCAGTGCCCCAACAGCGGCTATGTCTCCATTTGCACCTCAGAGGCCTGGTACACTATTTCATGTTGCATATCGCCTCTGCCACTTATGCCGCCAAAATGCCAGCCAGTGGCCACCTCAAAGCCTAGCAAGACACCAGCTGTCAGAAGGTTGAATTTGGGTTCCTCGCACCCAGCCATACGTCAATTGGCCCATTCTGTCGCCCAAGACTTTGTGGGAGTGGACGCCTCAACCAGATCATGACGTCTCACCTGGTGGTGCAAGAGTCAATGACATTGGAAACCTCCCCTCTTCCCCCCCAGACTGGGAAGCAGGCAACCTAATCTTTATGGGGTTTGATGCCTTTAACAACTCAATAATGGCTTGTTGGGCACAGGGAGGAGCACTGCTCAGGGTAGGCCTTGTCTGAACTCTGGCGGGAGCATAGCTGGGTTGGGGTTCCAGCCGTCTCACCACCTTCCCTACGGCCAAGGGCTGTTTATTAACTATGGGCTTCTTAGCTGCCGTAGTGGACAGCGAAGATATGGCACGAGGAACGTGCCACAGGAATCTCAAGTAAGTGTCTTGGCCCTTGTTGGAAGAGCTGAAAGTCGTCCCCATCTGGCGTGCTGCAGCCACTCTCTTCCAGGTGTAAACCCTGCTGGTGATCTGTTCAGTTTCCACCAGGCTTTCAACCAGGGCTAGTGCCTGCTTGGCTGCTTTACCCTGCCCAGCCCCGTGGCAACGCATGTAGTCTGGAAACAGCTAAGAGAGGAAAGACAGTGGGTGTTCGATAGGGGCAGGCACTGCCTGATATGATGAAAATACATGGGGTGGTGGGTAGGTGCCTGCTATTGGCCTCCTGCAAGTACGCTGGTTGCGTGGGACATTGCCAGCAGACCCAAGCGCTTTACAGAAGAGGACAATAGCTGGGTGGGGCACTGCTCCCATGTTACCCAGGAAGGTGGGATGTCGTCATAGTATCCCAAGTAACAGACAGAGTAACAAGTAACAAGAGATTCTAGAAGGGTGTGGAGGCAAATAGAATAAGAGGTGGAGGGGGAGGGGGATGTGCCTACAACTAAAAAAGTGTTGGTGGACCACTAGGACAAAGTGGAAAGCAGAAAGAGGCAGGGTGCGAAGAATAGCAGCTGTTAGCTATAAACACAGTCAATTCAGAATGTGTCAGTTTATTGCGGGAACAACTACATGCACATATCCAGATTGAACCTTCATTACAGCCTGAAGGGCCGAACCTAGGTTGCCAACACAGGTTTCTCTCACGGGGGCAAGAGTAACCCCAGGCGGTCGGAACTCAAGACTCTTATGTAGTAGAAGCATGGCTAGAGCTGTGTATCCATGCTTCAGTAGGTGTCCTGGCAGAGTAACGTTCTGCGACTGGAGTTGCGCTAGGCAGGTAGAAAGCTTTGATATGTGGCCAGGCAAAGTGACTTCCTGCAACTGCGCTGTACGAGTCAGCCCTGAACTAAGAACCACGGATCCTATTTATACTTGAAGCACAGGGCCAGTGTGCAGGGCGCAGGGTAGCGGAGAGAGGCGCAACGAGGTAGCGGCAGAGATGGCTGAAGGCAGCTGAAGACTGAGCTGCATTCCCCTCCGCAGCCAGTGGGATAAGTGCACATCAAGGCGTGGAGTGCGTTGTTGACTAATAGGCGGTAGCAGCCGGCCTGTGAGCTAACTCTGGCTTCACAGCCGGTGCGGTGGCGTGTACGACGTAACTCTCTTCTTGGGAGAGGGCCGCGGTTGTGGCGAAGCTAGATTGGGCTAACGATGTCACCCGTGGCACGTCAACTATCCTTCAGACTGGCACCATCACCAGTCATACAGAAAATCATACGCACCATCACCAATCATACAGAAAATCATACGAGATTCCGGCCCGCCCAGCTCGACCGAGCAAGTAGGGTGAGTGGGGGAACACCTCATTTGGGAAACACTGCTTCCTACGTCCTAAGGGGAAGCTAGACCTCCGACCTATCCAAATCGGCCAGTTAGGCATCAAAGTGTAAATTCAGGGTGTGAAAAATGGTTCTGCTGTCATATATTTATTTACATAATTTAAGAAAATAATTTTTAGATAGGCACAATTTAATATCACTCAAATTTATTTTATTTTATTTTGATCATGCTGAAACACGTAGCTCATATGTCAGAAAATACAGCACTACCAAGCTTATCATCAACTGTATGATCATCATGAAGATGCAAAATAATTATTAAATTTTTATACAATAAAACTTGTTTCTTATCTGAACCTCTGCTTATATGTAGTAAATGCACTAACACATTCAAGGACATACTTGAAACGTAACTGTTTTTTAAAAACACTTGTAGAATGACAGATTAAGCACCAAAAGTTACCTCGACTCTCACTTTTCATGCCCCAAAACAAGAACAATTTTCAGGAAAAAACTTAACACTACACTGAATATGAGGCAACTTTCACATAGTATCCATTTATTAATTTAACAATTTACATTAAATATTCTGCTGCTACTAAAACCTGTACAAAAAAAAGGAACACTGTCACAGTCCATTTCGCTTTAAGTAATTAGTCGCAAACTCTTGGATTAACAGAGTATACAAGTATATCTGAATGATTTTCATCCACGTTAAAGCATAAGAAATTAAATATTGCCTTGAAAATGACCATAAAAATGGCAAGTTTCACACTACAAATTCTAACAAATATTGTACTGTAAACAAAATAAGCACTGGAAAACATAAGCAATACAATAGTGACATGCAGTACAACTGATGAAATAACCGTTCCATGACAAAGATTAATTCACAAATTTTAATGTATAATTAACATAGTTCCAATAAAATGGTTTGATTCCCATAATCATTAATGGTTTTTTTTATCAGCACCCATCATGCAGGAAACGCAGTAACTTAAATATACACGAAAGAACATGATCGTGGATGATCACAAAATTTTATTACTTTTTAGTATTTCAGTACAAGGTCACTGGCTACTAACTCATTACGAGCAACACACCATTACGAAATGAATAAAAATTAATTTCAACTAGGGAACATTGAAAACTGCACAAAATGAAAATGCCACTTTTTTATAACTACATGAACGGGTTTCTAGACTAAGTGCAACAACAGGCAGTTGGTTTTACCACAAATTATTGGTAAAAATTGTATAAAATTATGCATTACATTTTTTCACTTGTATTCACTCCTATTTACACCTTGTTGCTACAATTCTACCAGTACAGAATAATCAAAATATGATTTTAGAACATACATAAAGCAATACCTCAATTAATTCCATAAAAAAAGATGTTATAAAGATTGCAAATATTACAACGTTAATAAGATTTCTATCCTTCACAAAAATTGCAACAAATAACTCAAGTAGCAATTTTTTGTTTGTTGATGCTTTTATTTAACAAACACAATATGCATTCTCCCTAAAATTTGTCTGATACAGGAGATAAAACGAGACTGACCCAACATAAAACAATGTAGAAAATGCAATAACATATTCAGTGACAGTGACATTGCAAGTCTGTGGCTAACCAAGAACAAGCTTGTGCTATGTGCCTTTGTCCTTCGCAGTGGATGTGGAACTACGCACCCTCACACTCTTGCGGCCTTGCACTGCCGAGCGGCTGTAACGCGGCCGCGGATGGCTCTGCCTGCAACAAGGCACGTCATCGACGATACAGTACAAGTCCCACAGAAACTCTGCAGCATGGGTATACCAAACACAGGACACTGCCATCTCGACTCTCCAACACTGTCTGTCCCTCCCACGTGACTGTGCGAACAATTGTGAGATATTACTTACAGTTGAGTCATGCACCTCTTGAAGATCTATCACATGCTGTTGATGGCAGTCACACATTTAACAAGCAAGCAACACATGCTCGAAATAGTTTATGTTTATTAGAACGTATTAAACAGTACATGTCATTAATATAGTAGTAACACAAACTGCCTGTAACAATGACTAGGCAATATTATGGCAAGTGCTCAATGCACAAAATGCAGCACAGCACAATATATACTACTGAATGTTATTAGTCAATTCAACTTACGAAACAGAGAAATAACATTTATGTCAAAATTATCTGATAATCATAACGAATGTAATAAAAGGTAACAAAGTTATGTTACAATGCCAAACATTTAAATCTGCAGTGGCCGACCATTTCTTTTTGCAAAGGGCAGCAACCCTTACTGTAGGCTTGTCTACAGACCACAAGTGTAAAATTAACACTAACCTCAAATACATAGATTTGGCACCCAGAGAGAGGGCGCAAGGGGACAGTCCTGGTTGCTAGGCAACTAGTTTCTACCCCATCAGATGTGTAAGGAGAGGAAACGAGCTCTGCCTATTATTACCAAGGACAGCAAAAACTTACTCAATCCAGGCCATATATCTATACTTAAACTAGCGATATACATATGTGGAAAATGTTTGCTTTTTAAAGTAATTAATAATATTTCACTAAAAAAACGTGAGATGTTGATAGAGATGAATAAGACTATTAAAATTTCTTTCTTTATGGTCTTCAACAAGTAATTGTTTAAAAAAACTGCCTCCGATTTTCCTGTACACTTTAACTCTTGTGAGTTATGCTGTACTTGAGCTCGGGACTTATGCATTATTTGGTAATGAAAGGTGTCGAACATGCCCTTCCTGGACACCATTTAATTCAGAAGACATGTGTCAATTGAAATAAAGTAATATAAAAACACAGATCTCCCAACAAGAAGCCACTGAAAATGAACATTCTTGTTAACACATGTCGCTCGATATTCAAACAATTTTTGGCGACAAGACGAGGTGAGTATATGCTTTTGGGAGCACCACTTTATTCGGATGATGTTGCCTATTGACATAAATAAATATTTTGTTTAAAAATCATATTTATTTTATGCCAGATACAATTAAACACAAACTTTACAGTAAAAAAACAAAATTTAAATGCAAAAGAAAACATCTGTGCAAAAAATAATTACTCATTAAATTTTATTGCTAACATTTCTAGGCAAAACTATTTACTTTGAAATAATAAAATGACGATAAGTGCAACTATTTTGAGCAACAGATAATATTTATAAAATTTCTGAAATCTTAGATAGAGTTCAAAATGTGTAAAAACGGTAGCGAATTACTGTTGCATAGTCAGTCACTGCCGTAACCTTGTTAGAGGTCAGTCTTGGTGGAGAACTTGTAAGATCAGTGGTGCAGTGTGTTTGCCAGGATAACTGCATTGCTAGGAACCAAGACCAGGTAATCGGTTTAGTATTAGGCCTGTAATGGCACTAGTAAATATATAATGCCAATTTTATACATTTTGTTGGAACTGTACGTAATATCATCAATCCTAATTTTATAATTCAAATTCATATAAAAAGGTTGGCTTACTTTGAACCCACTGATTTAAATACTATGAACTGATTTTACAAGTACTGATTTTATGAGGGTAGCAATATTACATAATCAGTCTTGGGAACTACGAAAAAAAATCAACAAAATAAATCTTGGCAAAAATACAAGAAGTCATGATCAAAATCTATTAGAAATGTTTACTACGTAATGATAAATTGTTTAAAAATGCTATTTTGAGCAAGTGCTGTCATAACACAACATGCATGGCTAGAAGAGGGAAGAGGTGATATTGGAGTACAGTAGCTCACATCGTGACTATCGTGACTGCCCCTTCTACAGGTTACCCATTTCAAACTTTTTTTTTTAATACCCTATATTTGTGTAAATACGTGTAATATTTCTAGAAGGTTATTCATAAGCAAAAAATGCACACAGATATTCAAATGCTTTTTGTATAAATTATTATTTTAATGAATTTCTTTACACCGTTCTGTTGCTGTGGCACGTAGCCACTTTTCAATTACATAAAAAACTTTACACACTTTTTTTCATTATTATGGGGAAGGGAAATGGGGGCATGATGGAGGAGGGGGAGGGGAAGAACTTGCTCCCAAGTAACACAAAAATAATGATGGTCAAGGAAGAGCTGTTATCAACAAGCAACAGGACCTCACCTAGACGAGGAAGCACTATCCTCTTCAGAGACCTTAGTCTTTTTGGTGGGGTTGGCTGCAGTGGAGACTTGACGCGCTTGACGGCGCTTGTCTCTCTTCTGTCTGGCAAGACCGTGGTGCAGGAGAATGTGGTGGTCTGACGATGAAGTGCTGCTCCCTTCTACACCACACAAACACACAATCCCAATAACTCTGTGAACACTTTGAGTGCTGCTAACATAATATGTATTTGTCGCCTGAATTGAACTGAGTTGTAAGGAGTTTGCCAGTGATATTATGACATCTGCATTCTTTCAAGACATAGACAAAGAAATACACGCATTTAGAAAAAAAAATTGATCACCACTGACGCGTGACGCGTAGTTACACTATTTCTTTTTGCTGCAACTCCGTATCATCACATGCACGGGCCCCAGAAGAGATACGAACCTCTGACTGGCCGCCACCCAGGCCAGTATTCTGCCTCCTTAGACACGGTGGACGTCTGGAGAGCAGAATGCATCTCAAGAAAGGGAGTAATAAAAATCATCCCCGCCTAACACAATCCCATGAGAAGGGACACCAGTCGGCAAAGCAAGAGAGTTATGGATACCGCCTGAACACAACGAAACTACCCTGTTTCCAACCTTCCCCAAGAGATTCCAACCAGTGCAGCACTGCCCACGAAGAGAGGAGCCGCCCGCCGGAGTCACCAGATGGCCGATGGAACCGCAGACACTCCCTGGCCAGATGCATAAAACGTAAAACAAGTAGAAATCACTGTGAACCACATATTTCCTTTGTCAAGACGTACATGTTTTAAGGGAACATCAATAAGTACGTTTTACGCCAACGTCACACCCATATTTGTTTTTCATCGTGAACAAAAGATTACCAATGAATGCTGGTCATCAAAGCAACTGAGCGTACGTGGCATGAAATACATGCTCGCGATTGAGGTCATGACTCCATCTTGATCACGTCGGTGCCCTGTTCATCTAGTGCAAATAGTGGATGCGTGAACTTGAATTGGGCCAGGTGGCCAAATATGAAAAAATGAGCCTGTAAGTTTACATATTTATTTATTTAGTAATTTTTAATCTGGCATGGAAGGAAACAGAAAAAGTGAAATTTAAGAGTATTTTAAAATTCAACAAGATGCTCTCCACAAAGCTATTTGCAAACTGTGTAAAGTGCATACTTCTAGAGATGGTAAAAGTATTTTGATGCTCTCAGACACCATATAAAATATTACAAATGAAATTATTTGTATCAGCACTATCTGCGGGAACGGCCAAAAAGTATCAGTATCTGTAATATCTGCAAAAAGGGGTTTGGACCTATCTCTAGAAATGTGTTTAACAGAAATACTTGTTTCAACTAAGTGTCACACCAACACATAAACCTATACAAATTAGAAACATGAGCTCTTAATGTTTGGTGTTACTGATTGTTCTATTACAAATTATGTTATTGCAGGTTATTTTTAAAAGCCAAATTCAAATGGCCACCTTATATGGCATTCACAGAAACTTAACATCAGCCTACTTGATGTTCATTGTAATAATATTAATTGTCTTCATTCCCTACGAAAAATATAACATTTTACATTAAGGTTTTCACCTGAAGGTGCTTGAACTGCATTGCAGTGTGTTAGCAATTCGTGTTTTTCTGTGAAAATATTAAACATTGTAACGTGGCACGCGCACAATTATAGCCGGCTTTAAGTTGCCACTCGACTAGCTCAAGACGGAGTAACACGAGACTCTGTAAAATGGACGCCAATTAAATATGAAATAAAATCAAGTTCCGGTGTATTTGTTCTATACTTTTATTTACCAGTTAAGTGACACAGTTCACATACGAAGTTCAAAGTATGAACAGGTTTCAGACAACCAGACAAGTGCAGAACAGCGCAACAGTCGTTTAAGAATTATTTCATTTCTTAAAAACTTGCCCGAAGAAATAACAAATACAGCAACCTCCCACACCAGCAGAGAAATAATATAGTAAGGTCTAGTTTGTTGGTGTGTGGTTTAGCGCTAAGCCCGACGCGGCATGAGCGAGCATTAGTTGACGACTGCTTCAGACGACTGACTTGATTCAACTGCTCAATATCAACTGACTTCAATGGCGACAGGAACATGTGTACTTGTGCTGCTTATCACCCCCCTCTCCACAGATAAGGGCCTGGCGTGGGCTGCCACGCACGCTCTCCACGCGTTATTGAAACTGTGTCGTACAAACTAAAACTGTCAACGCAGTCTGAAAAGAGCTAATCTAATGCTGACGCTTAACCTAAACTCCAACTTTCAAAACGTCAAACGTATGCCCGATAAACAAACTATCACAGTAAAACGAACCACCAAGGCTTTTAATTTCAAACCCGATAAAAATATTACGAAGCTTAGCAAAACGAAAGAAAATGAAACACGTGTACCGAAAATTAAGAATGCTGCGTCATTACAACGTGCTTCCAATGTATGTGCTGATATACGAAAAGAACATACATTTCAAACGAGGGCTGTTGAGTGCTTTCAAAATGTCACGCACATTAGGAACACCATTTTTGAGTACTCCAAAATGGCTAAAAATGGTTTTTTCGATGTGCTTTATCTCAAAATATACGCTTCAGATACATACAAAACTACTTTAGGGCCCTGCATTGAACCTCCCAACAGACTTATCAGCAATAAAATAATACGGTCACCACTGAAAGTCCTACAGGCACATGCAGTGAGATGAGAACACTGCGTGAAAGTTGAGAGCCTTGCACTTAGTGGCAACAGCGTACTTTAAGCACATGACAGTGTCTCCCTTATCGCTCCTGCGCTTCTCTGCCTCAAACGTGGGAAAAAGCGCTAGGCAGGCTGCATCATTAAAAACACTATTACTCACTCCTGCGCCAGCTGATAGCCTTGCCCTTAGTGGCGATGGTGCACTTTAAGCGCATGACAGTGTCACCCTTATAGCTCCTACGCTTCTCTGCCTCAAATGCAGGAAAAAGCGCTAGGCAGGCTGCAGCATTAAAAACACTACTTCGCACTCCTAGTAAAATACTGTTGTAACTAGAATGTAATGTTGTGGTTTTCCAGGTATAATATTTATCTTTGGTTTCAGATTATTTGGTTGTGGGGATGATTATTTAAGATAATATTGAGATACAGATTTAAAATATGATTTAAGCAAAGTGCAATGTAATTTTGGTTATGTCACGAGTTTATTGATGTAGAGGTAATTGAGAGGTTATGGCTATTCCTATTGTTATTATTACATTTTGCCCTTAGAGTGTGTCAAGTATTACATTGTTTAATTTTGAGATAAAGGTTTAGAGGTTGTTCATTTGGTCCTTAGTGGGCAGTTAGCATTGAAATTTGTAAATCACGTGAAATTAAAGAAAAGTGTCCTGATTGGTTCTCATCTTATCATTGTTGATTGGATGAGTAGCGTAGCATGGTCAGATGACAGGCAATGAGAGTGCAAGTAACAACAGAAGTGATGAAATTTGACTGAAGCTTTTTTTTCCTGTAAGAAATATAATCACCACTGCTGAGAACAGACATGTGTGGATGGCGATGAAAAAATTCATAAAATGATTAATAATATATTTGCATAAAGATGTTTTAAGGTTTAATTATTGATGATGTAAAACGAATGAGGTTTATTTCTTTTTGTTATACTCTGTACCATGTAGATTAGCCAGATTCTGACAGGTATGCAAAAGTAGCGCCACTGTTTACATCTGACTACGTATCCTTCCGCCATCAGCTGATCGGCCACATGGCAACGATGTTGTTTATTTTCATGCTGTCATTATCAGCTGATCCCCTTGACAATGTACTGTTCGTGGGATGTTTTAGGCAAACTTGCTACTCAGAAATACGTAGCTGCGATTGTAGTAATAGTAACGTGAACGTAAATCATGAATTAGTAAATTGTTATGTTAAAGGCCAAAAATATAAATAATTAATTAAAAATTTAGTAACTACAAAAAAATGTAATGCTAAACCAATTTTAAGATATTTTAGATTGACATCTGTCTAAAAAAATTAGTAGGTTATAAAAGTAAAAATATAAAATCTTGCAAAAAATTTAGTATTTGCTAACTCTTTTTTAACTTGTCCAAGACAGTGAATTTGGGATAACATTTGCGAAACGGTAGTTGTTACTATTATGACATGTTGGACATTATAGCTAATATATTCGAGCTGGAAATATGTGACGTGGAATAACGTTAGAATTGCTTAAAAACTATTCACGCGTGTCCCAAATTTCTTTAAAAACAAGGAAATGGGTTTTCGGAGAACAATATGGCGTAGAATTTACGTAGACAAACGATTACCTGCCGAATAGAAATTACTAGTACACAAAATCACTATACACAAAATATATGTTACTTTTAAAAATTATACAGAGCTCGCGAAAAATAAAACTATTGGTATCTGTTCGTAAATGTATTATATATCGCATACGAACTCCTATTCTTTTCTGGCTTCGCAAAAAAATCCAATAGATGGTGTGAACAACATTTTAGGGCGAGTTCAAAGCCGCTAATTTTGCTCAATAGATTGCGTCTATTTAAAGATGATTGTTGTTCTATTACTGGCTCAGAATGACACAAATTTGAAATATATTTCGTCAAATTATTACAAAAAATAATTCAACAATATTGTGCAATATCTCTGTATGCTTTTTGAATTAATATCAAACACGTAAGGAAAACCGGGTTGGAGAGGGGGGTATAAGACGTGAAAAAAGGTTTTGAAATTGCATTTTGTTTGGATATGGATCGTTTTAATGTACCTTTCATTTTGAACACCTATACAATTCTACTTTAGCACAAAGTTTTTTTTCTAACACTAAAAAACAGCTGTTTTATGACTACGTAAAATAAAATGTATTAATTAATCTAGGAACTATTTCTTATCGCGTATATTCTGTTTGTCTAATGTGCATCGGCAGTGCACTCAGAATAGCCAACGTAATATTAACTTTTGTTCGTTCGTGCATCAGCTGATACAGAATTTTGTAAATGGCACTTTGTTTGTTTCATTTACATCAAGTTGTCACTCACTGACTGTCAGAATCTGGCCAACTTGTATGAAATGAAGTATATGAGAAGACAAAATAATTATTTGTCTAATTTATTGGAGCAGAAGAACGAGTCAATAAAAAAAAAGAACAGATTTCGGCCTTCTAATTCTACTGAAATGATACAAGAATATCCAAACGTTTCGGAATATGTAAGTACAGTGTATTCAGTTTATAAATAAATAGTTGTAATTAAATTGTAATAATGGCTATTTTACATTAAATATGCTCCATACAAAGCCATGATAGAAAATATGGTTTTACATAGTTAATTGAAGTAGGTTAGAAATTATTTTTTAATAGTTATGACCTTTATGACAATATTTTATTAGAGGTGAAATTTCCACACTGAAGTAAAAATTAATTTGAAACACAACAGCTCAAACCACAGGCAATACAGTCACATTCTGGCAATAAACAATCAAGATGAATGGAATTTAATTGCCCCAAACTCACCATCATCTTTTGCAGCTGGTGATGGACCTGCATCACTGAAACTGGTTGTGGACGTCTAGAAAATAAGATGTGATGCAAGATATTAGAGATGTGTCAACAACACTAGAGGAAGTGAAGAAACAAAACTTCAACATTACTATGACAGGTAGTTGCTGTTACACAAAATAAAGCCCCAAGAAGCAATCTTAGAACTAACAACTTGTCGCCTCTTTACTTAACCTTAGTAGGATTTGCTGTTGGAGGTTAAGGCCGAGGTACTTCCTCCCCTGGACGACGGTGAAGCCGTCGCTTCAACAGGGTTTTTCCTGGTGCCCGAGTTGTTGGTTTTGGCCACGTCAATAATTGTACATTGAGTTTTGGGTGGCACACAGATGAGCGATGGGCGAGTAGATGCCCTGATTGGAATGTAAGCTGGTGTGACAATAAGGGACTTTACTACCCTGGTAACATTAGCTGGCCGGATGAAGGTAAGTGTCTTCTTCGGCGGCGTAGGTGGCAACGGAGATACTGCACGTGGTACGTGCCAGAGGAGGTTAGAAGTGGAGCTTGCTTAGCTGGTGGTTGACCCTCTTTGACATGCAGCCTCCTCTTTCTTCCAGGAGTATACCTGGTTGTCAACTGGACCGCTTTCCCTTCGTACCTCAACTTGAGCTAACCCTAGCTTGGCAGCTTTGCCCCGCTCAGCCCTATTATGAGGCGTAAGGTGGTGGGGGTTATCAAGTAGGTTGATAGCGAGTGGCCAGTAAGGGGTAGACACAGCATGATGGAATGAGGGATGTGAAGGTCAGGTGAGATGGGAGGCCTTTACTACTGGTCTTCAACCCAGAGACTTGGCATGCGGAACTTCGCAGTCTGACCCAGGTGTCAAGAAGAGCAGGACTCCTGTTGGAAGTTGAACTATAGTTTACAAGCAAAAAAAAAACCTCGTGCGCGGAACATTGTGGCCTGACCCAGGCAATTACTTGAAGGTCGGTAGTCCACGAGACAACTGCTCTAATGAGGCCCAGGAAAGCAAGCTTCCTAAGTTGCACTTCGAGACAGTTATCAATAGGAGAGAAAAAGAGCAAGGTTTCGGCTTGTGGCTAACCCTAGAAGAGTTTTACTAGGACATATGACGAATCGGAAAGAGAAAAAACAAGGTGTAGGAATACAGAGTGCTGGAGAGACACGCGACCAAGTCCGATTTATGCCTGTTTTATTGATTGCACAATCAAACCCACATTAACCCCAGCCGGTACCCTGACTGAGGCCTGAAGTGCCGGTCCTAAGTTGCCAACTGGTATAGTTACCTATGTTTCAGAAGATGCAGTATAGCGGGGGGCGAAGGCAATCCCCCAATACTTCGGTACTTGCACTCAGGAAGGCTGAGAGTACAAGGTACCTGGAAGCACGGGGGCTTCGGTATGCTGACAGGGGCAGCGTGGCAGTGTTGTGCAGAGCACAGCTCTCAACTGAACAGCGTAAGACTGATGCGACTTTAAAAAGTCAGAAGTTAATCAGGCAACGTGACACCGGGTAAGTAGACTGGCGTGAGACCGCCGTCGGTGTGCTCTCCGGTAAGTGGAATAGCGCAAGAGAGCTGTCGGTGTACTTTCGGGCAGAGTAACACCGGGCAAATGAACTGGCACGAAACAGCCGTCTGTATACTCTCAGGCAGAGTAACACCAGGCAAGTGAACTGGCGAGAGACAGCCTCGAACTGAGGACTGTGGGTCCTATTTATACTTGGCTCAATCGGCCAGTGCGGGGTTTGCGGGGTGTGGAAGGAGAGACGCAAAGGAGAGAAGAAAGTAACTGAGAGTGGCAGAGACTTCCCTTCACGCGCCACGCGCTGGAGGGGTAAGCAGCGACGTGAAGCAAAGCAGATTGCAGCGCAGCAGGTGGCAACGGCCGGGCAAACCACCCAGGTTTGGAAGGCATCCTGTGGCGTGTACGGCGTATCTGCTCGTTTTAGGAGAGGGCCGCGGCTGTGGCGAGGCTAGATGAGTGAATGACGTCGCTGGTGGTGTGTCAAACTTTATGACTTGACATTTATTAGAACAAAACAAGAGCATAAATACAATAATGTACTTATTCATTTTTTGTTACAGCCTAGAGAACAATTTCATACTTAAATTTTTTTATCCCAAATATGGAAAATCAACTTTACACAATACATACAATTTGATATGTGCTTACTTAACTCTTCCAGGTTTTCCCTGACCATTTAAGTAAGATCCCCTTACTTTTCCAGCTTTTATAGTCTTCTAGTAACCAGGAATGTTAATGCAAAGGCATAGACTTGACATCTATGCAAATACATGATTGGAAAACTATTTGGGTTACCTAAACCTCATCCTCTGCTATGTCAGACTGGCTTTAGGCATTGTGCCATTGTGAATACCACACAATGCATTTAGTTGATGTATGCAATCTTTGGAGAATGTACTAATGGGAAATATGACAAAACGTAAATAATGGGAACGAATCATTGAAAAACCGATGTATTTCACAGCCAAACGATTATTCCAAATATATTGTGCTTTTCAGACAGAATATCTGATAGATGGATGCCATAAATTACTGCTTTAAAAGTCATGGCATGCAGGTTTTTTTTAACATTGTTATATAGGATATTTGTTAAGACCTTAGATAAAAAATATTACTGTTACAGGAAAACTAAATAAATGGGATTGCAGCAACTAGGTTCCACTGCATATTGCTCTACGACTAAGGCAGGCACCTTCACCAATCATTGTTGATAACTTCCGTAGAAACAATAGTTTATCAAGCGACTGTCAAACTTAGGAGAGAGTGCGGACTACTGTGTTTATTCTCTTGGGAGTAAATACGTAGCGATTTAACCTCTTTGTGTAATTTCTTGGATGAACTTGGCATTTCCTCTCTGACATCCTATGTAAGCATCGCCCCGAAAGGGAGCAGCACGTGACCACTGTATTAATAAATTTGTTCCCAAACATAGAGCAGGACCACGGGCCATCCCATAACCGAGGACAGACTGCGTGTTAAATGACACACATCCTCATAGGGCACCCGTACTGCGGACGAGGTATGGCAAGGTACCTGGCGCGTGGTACAGCATAGTCCCATACTAGGAATACTACACAACGAAGCGGTTGTATCAAGCAAGTCAGTTAACCCACTCTATCCACCACATATTAACCCGCTAGAAGGAGTGACAGGCCTGATGTAGTGTGACCTAACAACCTCTGGGCACTTCTAGCTAGGGAACTGTCTCCTGCCATGCCTTTGGAGAAGGAAACCGTAGCACCTACTTGCACACGTCATTCACCCACAGAAGGGGTACACAGTCGGGCGAATGTAAGACCACAGCTGTTTTTTGCTGTTGGCCAGCTACTTGGTAACCGCCCCAAACTTAATAAGGCATATAAACTCTTTAAGGCATAGGCACAAGTCGCCAGGGAATCGGCGAAGCCCGACTTCCCAGCTTATCCCGCAGGGCTATTTGGGCCCTTGATCCGTACCCCACGGAAGGAACATCCTGTGGTTACCCAGCTCCGACTGGGAATACCTGTGACCCCGGGAATTGATCGGAGAGAACCAGCAACCAGATGCCATACCACCTCCAGCGACTAAGACCAACGTGTTGCTGCCACTCCAGCCCGAAGCCAGTTCATACCTACAACCTGCAGCTGGTGCTCCCCACCAGTCACAGTTTCAGCCCGACCAACAGCCCTGGACAGAAGGGCCTCCTCAACAAATCACCGGCTAGTGAGGTAGAGTGATAGTAAGGCTATCACTACCACAACCCTGATTGTCATAAACTACCTCATAAATGCAGACTATGTCCCTTACTGTCAGCCCAACAGACTGACCCTTCATAGGAAACCTGACGTGCCACGAGCGCTGTTGTATACAAATATATAAGCCTCAGCCTCTGGTGCTCCCCTGGTGTACTGTAGCGCCGACCGCAGCCGCTCTTTCAGCCTCTGTACAGTTCCTATTCACAAATGATTCAACTCCTTGCCGCTTGAGAGGCCAGCAATCCGAACGATGCCGCGCTCCAGTCTGAGTGGGTGGACCCACCACCTCGCTTGCCTTGCCCTGGCCGGCAGGCACCGAACGTGCACACTACACTCGCAGCACATCAAGGGAGGCTTCCTTCTCCATGCGGCCAGCTCCAGCCACCCTTGCTCGCCACGTCTCTCGCGGGTATTTATTCTTATGCACGCCCTCCAGATGAGGCAGTTCACTGGCAGTTTGCAAGCAGTTCTGACCGGAGCATCACCTGCAACTTTCGCTATCTCGCCACGCTTGCCTTCAGCAGTAACGGTATAACTTAGCCGTAGTACGTTACTATTGTCAGGACTTGTGTTTTCAACACATCAGGCAGAAGCTCTTGCTGAGCCTTCTCCTTTTGCTTTGAGTTTGGCCACAGGCCTCGACCGCGCCGGGCTTGGTTAGACCAGAGTCACCGTCTCTTCTACCGTTATCTCGTTGTCGCCTTGCGGCAAACAGCAGCTTGGCAAACTTAGTCCCTTGTCCATCAGACGTTAGCGGGCACAGGTCGGAGATATACGTATTTGTAACTTCCTACTGACAGAATAAAACATATATCTATCAAGTAACCTCTTTTTAGACTGATCTTTCTCTTTCACTTTCACTTCCCTTACCCGCTTTGCTTCGGTGTACATAACCATTCTTCTATTTCTAGGTGCACGCACCACCACTGTGACAAAGTATTGAAACAAAAGTCCCAACTTAAGGGCGCTCCCACCTCTTGTCAAAGTCTGGTTAGCTGGTTGTAGCGGTAGTACCGTCCTCCTGGTGTCACTGTAGCAGGGGAAGAGAGAACCCTTCTCTGAGGCTGTGGCTTGGGGAGAACAAACACGTTGCGACATCACGACTCTCAGGCTACAAGCTGGTAACACCGCTTATTGGAAAGCTGTAGAGTCCTTAGATAGGGAATGCTGTGAACCCAGAGGGGCAGTTGAGGTCAGTAGCAGGTAGCACCTCTCACTCAACTTCTCACCGAGGGGAATCAGGGGACCCTCTTCACAAACCATTATAGACCCAAGCATCATCCCTCGTTCGGCGCATGCTCCTGCGCCGAACGAGCGATAGGACTGAGGCAGGGGTCTATCCCAAGGCACCGGCGCCAGGAAGAGTAGTTTTCTTCCTGGATGGACCACGCCACATCTGTTCTCCCCTGCGCTGCTACGTAAATTTGAACAATAATTACAGTTGTGCCTGCGCCTCCAGGACACCCACTAAATCCTCTAAATAGTAATAGCCTATTTTCTTCTTTTGTTTTATCCTCCGAGATTTAACGTAACATCACTTTAAGTGCCTAGCTGTGTACCACAGCTAGTTTCCTAATGCCACACCACCGAGCAGGCCACAAAAAGGCTGTCAAGATCATAAGTGCCTAGGCTACGCAATCTGATGAACCAGAGCCTAACGCCCCCAGGGTGTACACGGTAAAGCACGAAGAAGCCGCCATTTTGCGAACGAGCCACGTGTGTCCCGGAGCGCACAGCTGAAATTCCCTACCTGCAACACCAACATAAAAAGACACCTGGTACAACCTTCCCAAACCAGTGACACCTCTTCCTGCTACGCCCCGGAAACGAGCATTCCGCAGTTACACGGCCTACAGGCACACCAGTATCCAGGCAACTTTCATTAGCACCACTCGGCTTGCTACTACAAATATTGTGCCTGTCAGGACCTATTCCAGGACAGTCCTCCACCCCCGGCTCCCCCATTCTCAGTCTAAAAGGTAATCGCGCTGCCAATCCGGACATCAGAATCCTGAAAGTAATAAGGAAATAAATCTCGTTAAGGAGACCCCGTTTCCCTGGTCTCTAGGGGGATACTACTGGGGCATGTTCACTTTCATTGTCACCACGTTGAGAGTTGATAAGGCATCAANTTTCATTAGCACCACTCGGCTTGCTACTACAAATATTGTGCCTGTCAGGACCTATTCCAGGACAGTCCTCCACCCCGGCTCCCCCATTCTCAGTCTAAAAGGTAATCGCGCTGCCAATCCGGACATCAGAATCCTGAAAGTAATAAGGAAATAAATCTCGTTAAGGAGACCCCGTTTACCTGGTCTCTAGGGGGATACTACTGGGGCATGTTCACTTTCATTGTCACCACGTTGAGAGTTGATAAGGCATCAAANCCTGGTCTCTAGGGGGATACTACTGGGGCATGTTCACTTTCATTGTCACCACGTTGAGAGTTGATAAGGCATCAAACCCAGCAGAGGGAAGCGACAGATATTGAAGAACCCTCCTCAATAAAAAACTTCATTCATCACGGATGACAATGACCGGCCACCCACAGAAACCTTGCTCCCATGCAGTGTGATTACCTCTCAATATAGCCGTCACGCATCAACTTTTCCAGAAAATACGAAGTGAAGTGTCTTACCTGTTCGTGAGACTCACTGGTCTTTGGCCTGCGAGGTGATCTCCTTATCTCCCTTGTTTTACTCTTTCCTGTAAAAGAAACAAGTATCATAATAATTTTTTACTCAATTTATACAAGGACTAGTAGTAAGTCACTTCAAGTATGTCACATATATGTAAGATACTGTCCATTACTCAATAATCAAGTTAGACTAATATGCACATCCATTAATACAACAATAGATATTGTTGTGAACAGGCTTGTCCATTCAAGGAAGTTGTCTGTGTGTGGAGTGAGCAACCCCTCCCCACTTCCCCTGCATCAGGCACTGCATAGCAATGTGCTGCTCTCGGCTGTCTAGATTTCATGGCCAACCCAACAGAGTCTGTGATGTCACTAGGGAAGCAGTGGAACTCATGTTTATTTTGTACACTCTATGTGCACCACTTGCTACATGCATGGCATGTACAACACAGACAGGCCCCCATGATCGGCCGACAAATTTCAACGAATACCACCCCTAAGAACCACCCCTGGGTATTTAGGGAGCAGCAAAGCCAGCCCTTGGGCATCAGTCATGATTCCATCAGCGTTCTTTTGATGGCCAATCTTGCATCACTCTGTCAGCATATGTAATTCTGCAGGTTCTCAACTCGATGCAGGGGCTGTTGGTAGTTGACCGGAGTCAATAAATCACATTGTTGTGGTCCAGGTTTAGGGCATTTTCAGATATGGGACGTAGGGAAATTAGTCAACAGGGAGTCAGTATGGCAAGAAGCAACGTACGGTAGTAAATAAACCCTGTGCTCAGGCTATTTGTCACTTGATCAATGGTAGTTAGTTTACCTGTTTGAACTATAGAAATGCTTGGGGGCATCTCCATTACAAATAGGAAAAGGAGAAGAGTCGAGGCTTGCCCCATAATAGAAGAGCGGGTGGGTAGACTAGTTAGGCCAGACAACAATATATTGCTTTGGTAGTGCCTTCTCATGTCCCGGCACTGGTGACATGCTGGATCAGCTGGCGCCACCAGCATGTTGAATCGCGAGGAATGTCTTTCAGATTCCTGATAATGCAACAATAAACTGCTTAGGTCGTGCCTTTGCATCCAGGAGCTGGTGGCATGCTGGATCATGACGCATGTCAAGCTGATACCCAATAATAGATCCTAGGGTCACTACATTCAACAGGGGAGCATGCTCTACACATCCTGGGGTCACTGGCATGTTAGATCATGCATGTGTTCTGCTGTGAATTGGGTGGCATGCTGAATTGTGCCCTCATGTCGCAGTGCTACCGGTGTGCTGGATCTGTGCTCTGTGCATCCCAGTCGTAGTGGACAGCTGGATCTGAGAGGATCATGTCTCAGTGCCTGGTGTGAGACCCTGGGTGTGAATGTAGCATGCTGGATCTGTGCTAGTTGATTCCCAAAGCCACCAATGGGCTGGATCGTGAGACCTGCATTTGGCGGTTACCCGGTGCATCTGAAAGCACATGTAGAAGTGNAAAGCCACCAATGGGCTGGATCGTGAGACCTGCATTTGGCGGTTACCCGGTGCATCTGAAAGCACATGTAGAAGTGTGTCCCAAGTCCTAGTAGTACGAATAACTAAGAGGGGAACACACTCAGCCGATATGACTTAGGGATGTCACGGGTCTCCAGGTCCATCTGTGTCACAATGTCTGCAATGATGGGACCAGGTGGTGAAGAGTTAGCCAGATTCACACATTTCAGGGAGCAAGAGGGACTAACTAGCCACGAGTTGCTGTTCCTGCCCATTCACAATCGGCCTTCATGACAGGAACCAAGACTGTAACCATGACAATGTGAGGTAAGTGCTAAATTAGACTTTTTAAATAATGGTTAACATAATAGGTAAAATTGAATTTATCTAATTACTTTACCTTATAATAAATACAAAAATAAACCATTAAATCTGTAGTTTTAAATAAAAATCAAATATTTCGAGACTGCTAAAAATTTAGCTAGATTTTGAGTTTTGATCAGAAGCATGACTCGACAGTCGAAAGTACTTGCGACGCCTAGCAATCAATTATCTACAAATATTTTTCTGCAGAAGCACTGTGCATAAAATTAAACAAACTGACANCTGACTCAGTGGAAATTATGTACAGCAATGTACTGACTTACGTTCATCCTCTGTTAACTGGGATTGCTGGCTGTCAGTTGGACTGCTCTAAAAAGAAAGAAATTGGAGTAGCATAATCACAACAGTCACTTTAAAACCCTCCACATGGACACACAAATTTTTCAAATCTTCTATTGGGGTGCTTACCAGTTCTTCCGATAAAGGCAGAAACAGACGACTGCTGTGTGTCTTGCCAGACTGCCTTCTTCCTTTAACATCTAAAAAATAAGAATTCATAACACAGTCAAATTTGGTGATTTTAAACATATATATTGGGATAAAAAAATAAAATTTAAGTACAGTATTTACTCATGTACCACCTAAATGTTTTTCCCAAGGAACTAGTTTGAAAGTGAAGGGTGTGGATCTTGCAAGGAGATTAAGGTTTTGAAGAAAAACACAGGACTGGAAAATAGCTGGGATTGTCAATACACACACTGCTTTTCCCTCTTGCATAACTACGGCACGAATCACAGCGTCAGCTATGTGACCTTGAAGGAAACATCACAAATAACTGGGGATGGAGTGGAAGGGTGGCTTTCAGGGAGGTTCAGCTAGCACACATCTGGGCTGGCACGCAAACAAATTACAATTGAAGTTTTTGTTAAATTTCTTCACAGTTTTCATAGACAAGTACAGTAAAGCTCCGAATTTACGAGTACAGGAAGTCCTCGACTGCCTGTACTCGTAAATCGCTCATTCGTACAAATCGTTCTTTCATACATGACATATTAACACCTCTAAATCAACTTTCATACGGCCGACTTGGTATTTCATACATATAGCAACCTACCGACATATTGATGTAGCACTGTTAGTTGCCATCTAACATTGCCTGCCATGTTTTCCAGCCTTCGCCGATCATATGTTATAAATGTTTAGATATGGCTGTCATATTGTCACAATACAAAAGTGCTTCTGTTAAAATAATATACAAATCTCTGAAAAACTTATACATAGTTTTTACAACCTACAAAATAAATTGTTTCATTTGCACAACAATTTTGCAGAAAGTAGAAAGCATATTTAACTATGTTATTTATTCACACAGTACTTACAATCAAATATGTACACAGGTGTTGAAAATCAATGTTTCGAGCAAGAACGTATTGCACATGTATATTTATTTNCTTACAATCAAATATGTACACAGGTGTTGAAAATCAATGTTTCGAGCAAGAACGTATTGCACATGTATATTTATTTGCGATTTTCAATGAAATACTTGCTAAAAATAACATGTTTATCAATTTTCTTGTAACTTTGGAACGGAACCCCTCTTTTTACATGCGTATATATGATTCAACTTTCACAGACATTTTCAGGAACACATTATGTATGAAAGTAGAGGACTGCATGTACTGGATTTAACGAGGCAGAGATTTTGCAAGGCCATTGTCATGAACCATCAAAAAATCATAACAACGTTTGAAAAAGACAAAATCCCCCAAAAAATGCAATAAATCGCAATAAAAACTGATTAAAAATATGTTTGTGAGTCTACAGCGATAAAATGCAAGGGTTGTAGTGTTGCTACTCGTAAATGGCATCCTGCAAGATAAAAAGAACTGCGAAAATCAGTCAAAAACTGCAGCAATTGTTATGTTCCTGATGTAAATCAATGCACTGATTAACTTCCAGAAGGTAAAGCTAAAGACAGGTGAAGGGGCCTGTTGGCTTGAAGAGCCTTGCCTGAAGGGTATGCCTAGAAGAGCCAGAGCAACGAATTAGATAGCTGTCAGAACAACTAAACCCTAAATGAAGCTATGTTGTCCTGAAGGAACCCAAGGACGGAGTATGGGGTGTGGAGTTGACAGCAAGTGTTAAGTGTGGGGGGAACGACAACTCTTTGGGGCTGCAGTGCGTGCTTGAAGAAGTCCAGCGTTGGTAACTGGTTATCACTGAGTGTTTCCTCACGAGGCAGAAGAGAGCAGACAGAGCAGAGAGCCTTAGCATGACTGGTGCTAAGGCAAGCTGCTGGTATCAACTGCAGTTCTGCGGCGGTGCAGGGCCATATATCCTCCTGGGCTAGAGGTGTCTCTGGTTCCTTCGGCCTTCGGACAGCTTTGGCGGGGTGGCTCCTCCCTTCGTAGGCGGAGCTGTACTTGCTGCCATCTCTTGGGGGCATCTGGAAGTAGGTTTTCCTGGTGTGCGGATGGTATCGGCTTAGGGGCAGCTTCGCTGGAGTGGTTGACTGGTCTCCCTTCCCACTGGGTTTTGTAGGGGGGGGGGGGGAGATTTATAACATTCTCTTCGTTGAAGTGCATTCCGCTCTCCAGGCATCCACCTTATCTATGGAGATGGAATGCTGGCATGGGTGACTGCCATTCAGGGTTTGTATCACGTCTGGTGGCACGTGGTGCGCATGTAATGATATGGAGTTGCAACGAAAATGAATAGTATATCTACAAGTCAACCATCAACAAAATATAATTTAAATATTAAAATATAATTACAGTACCTTCTACAAATTCATTCAGCCAATTTTGAATGTCGGGATTTTCCAGTTTTTCAAGAGGTATATTGGTGTTTGCAAAAGCCTTCGTTGTTCTTAAGGCCAAGGGTTCAATATCAGCCTTTTTTTGCATTTTGCACTGTTAAAACTTCCAGTCTGAATTCTTTTTTCGGGGGGCCCGCTGAGAAACTTTTGTTTATTCAAAACATGTTTTTCACTTTTGACATGTTTTAAAACAGTATCTCGTCGCTCATATGAAACTTTAGTTACAGTGTTTAGACATTAATGTTGATGTGTCTGATTCATAAAGACCATCGCTCACTTTCTGCTTATGAAAAATGGCGAAACGTTATCCCAAACGAAACTACGCATTGTTATAAGCAAAACATATTGTGCCAAATTCTTTGGCTGTATGAGTTTGGCTAGCCCGCCATAGATAACATGGTGAGCAGTAGACGTGAACAGTATACAAAGTTATTTGATTTTGTTGTTGATAAATAAACTTTCGCAACGCCATCCACTGAAGTGTTCACTTAAAGTGACGCATCATCACCTGTGCTCGTTACACGTATGGAGTAAACAGACGTGACAAAAAGTAAACATAAACGTTCGCGTGTACTGTGAATAATTATCCACAAAAACAACAGATTGACTCAGTTTTCGCTTCCACATCCAAATAGCACATAAATCCGTCCAAGAAGCACGTTTGTGGTTTACAAAACATACAAATTCGTGATAATAATACTTAATTTCGTAAATTTTGTCAATTGTAACTCTAAGTGCAAAAAATTGTGTTATTTAGCATTTTACAAGAATATTTGTGTTATTATTCGCATTATTGCGATTGCAAAATTTTTAAGTCTCTATTTGTTAATAAAGCTGTTGGTAAAGGCTTGGAGAAGAATGAGAGACAAGGTTTCAATATTTGTTAAATCAACACATTTACTTACCTCACACTGTATGTACACTGATCTTCTAACTCATATTTCCTTTCCCAAATTACCTTCAGTTGATCAATATGAAGTGTAACCTGACAGTAGTATTTTATGGTCGCTTACACATACAGGATTACACACAACTCATATTTTTAACAGTTCCTCAAAAACGAATTGCAATGGAAATACGGATGCTATAAACTTGGTTGAATAGAGGTTCTACTGTATGCACACAATAAAATATATACTTGCCTTTTCAAAATATTACGTGGCGAAAATAGGCAGCTAGCATACTTATAATAATTTAATAAAGGAGAAAGAAAACACAAGTCTTGACAAGGAGGTACATGCGGACACACATGTGTACACATGCACATACGCATGAAGTCTGATGAACACATTTTGTACGTGTGTACATGCATGCACAAGTACTATCCCGTAAGGACTTTAGTTTCCTGTGTCCTCTTCAAAATATTAACTTAAATGGAAAATAAGTATTATTTCTACATAAAACTGCTACCAAATATGCTAGGGAATATTACTTGTACATCATTTTTAGCCATAATATTACATGCAATGACTTACCATCCTTCTCGGAAGCACCAAATTCTGGATCCCCCCGCCGGAACTCTGACATACCAGACACAACCGAGCTCCTGTCATCATGACTTGATGTTGACTGGGTGTGGGATACTGAGCAAACACACACACACATTTCTGCACATGCACATATTATGGTTACTGACAAACTCCATGCTTTCACTAACGCATTAATTATGCCACTAATACAATGTGTAGTTTNGCACATATTATGGTTACTGACAAACTCCATGCTTTCACTAACGCATTAATTATGCCACTAATACAATGTGTAGTTTCAAAGACAGCCAACGTTTCACTAAATTAAGCAAGTGCCATTTGATACGCTACACCCAGTTATAGACTGTTTGATGCGCCATGGGCGACGTCGTTTGTTCATTCTAGCCTACGCCACAGCTTCCCCCCATGGATGAACCATTTGGGTGCAAATGCCCCAGGTTTCACTGATGCCAAGGTTGGTCACACAGGCCTGCTGCCACTATCTGCAAGTCAACTGAATGCAGCACACCACTAATCTCTGCACTCAGCGCATGCCGGCTTATCACTCCTCTCGCCGCTGGCTGTGGAGGGGTAACTACTGTGCATACAGGTCATGCCACTGGCGACCTCTGTCTCTCTCTCCACCTCTCCTTGTGCTCTCCTCACCTGCCCAAGGTTCAGAGTATGACGTGCAACGAGCACTGTCGGATACATATCCAAGCCTCAGCTTCTGGTGCTCCCCTAGTGTACCGTAGCGCCGAACGCTGGTGCTCATTTTGCCTCTGTACCATTCCTATTCACAAGCGAGTTAACCCCTTGCCCCCTGAGAGGCCGGCAATCTGCACTACGCCACGCTCCAGTTAGAATGGGTGGACCCACCCCCTTGCCAGCCTTGCCTCGCCAGCAGGCACCTAACGTGCATGCTNCTTTCCCCTCCATGCAGCCTGCTCCAGCCACCTCTCACTCGCCACGTCTCTCACGGGTATTTATTCCTATGCATGCCCTTTAGACGGGGCATTTCATGAGCAGTTCTGACCGGAGCATCTTCTGCAACTCTCGCTATCTCATTACACTTGCTGTACCGCTTGCCTTCAGCAGTAGCAGTTAGACTTAGCGTATAACATTAATATTGTCAGAACTTGTGTTTCTCAAGACACTAAGCAGAAGCTCTTGTCGCGGAGCCTTCTCCTTGCTTAGTGTGTTGGCCACGTGCCTCATCCGCGCCGGACGTAGCTATAACGGGGTCTCTCTCGCCCTGAACTTTGATCAATATCTCGGCCACTCTGCGGCAAACAGCTCGGCAAACTTGGTCCCTCGTCCATTAGACGTTAGCTGGCACAGGTCAGAGATATATGTCTTGTAAATTTCTACAGACGGAATAAAACCTATATCTACCAGTTAACCTCTTTTTGGTCCATTCATTCTTTTTCGTTTTTATCTCCCTTACCCACTTTGCCTTCTGTGTGCAAATCTACTTATATATTTCTTGGTGCACACACAATCGCAGCAATAGAGTTTTGAACCAAAGACCCTAAGTGCGCAGCTATGTGCTCTGGTGAACCTAAGCCAGGACCAGTCACGCGCAGGGTGCAACCATAACGGCCCATATGGCCCCCTTAAAATCCTCGTTAAGGAGATTCTGTTTCCCTGGTCTCTAGAGGGATACTGGGCCTGTACACCTTCCTTCAGCTTTTCCACGGTGAGGGTATTAGGCGTCAAGTATATATACCAGCTGCGGACCAGGGTTAATGGCAAGAATGTCAGCTCTCACAGCCTTAGCACTATTCCCCATCCCTAGAGTATGAATACTGCCAGTCTCTGCGGGTTGCCCTCGCCCCTCGTGCAGTTTTTATAACAGTGCAACCCCCATCACAATAGAAATGATGGCAACCTAGCTAGACTCTTCAGGCCTTGGAGAGGATACAGACTGTATATGTGTGTGTGGTGGTACGCTTGCCAATAAACCAGACATATTTGGACTATGTTTGCGTTTTATCCCTCAGCTCGCTGTTCTTTCAACCCCCTGTTACTACTTTTATCTACTTTTCGACCATGCATCTGGGACTATACTTCCAGAAGTGGGTACAAGCCACCTTTCCCCCGCCTTTCTTTTTGAATGCCCTCCAGGCAGTAAAGAAGAGAGTACATAAACCACTTTGTGATGTTGGGTCGGGTATGGCAGTAATCCCACCTTGTCCTTTTACACCGGAGTGGAGTCCAGTTCGTAGCTTCTGTCATAACTTTCTGCGGAATACTTAGCAAGCTAGCGATAACCCTGTCCTACATGGGTACTCTCGGAAATCCGACATTAGTGGTCTCTAGAGACACAGCCCCAACTCCTTTCTATGGGGACTGTATGTGCTGGCTGTCATCTTGCCCTATACGATAACCTTGGAAAAGGGACATGTGTTATGAGGGCACTGCCTTCTGGGAGGCTGCCACGACTTTCCTCAATTGTTCATAATAGCTATGCCAAGCCTTACCAGATACCAACTAGAACCACTCTCTGTTCCGTACGTGATGCAGCAGACTGGGCAACGGAAACAACCAAGCAGGCCTTGACCTTAGCTATGGAAACTGTAGCGCCTGTGCAAAAGCCCAGCAGAGTGTACTCGTTGCAAGAGGAATCCATGCGACAGAGGGGCTAGGGTCTCCGCCATCTGCCAACGACTACTGCTGGTCTCACCTGTGAGGAGTAAGCACCCAGGGGCACTTGAGCTGCTTTAATGTTCCGAGAGCTCTAACTCCCTTTCCCTGACACTGGCAAAACGCCAACCTAATGGACTACGTCCGACCACCAATGGGAAGATATTTCGCTGGCTGGTGACGTCTACTGGCTNACCCCAAGGCACAGGCCCCAGGAAGAGTAGATTCCTTCCTGAGCGGACCACACCAGAACCTGTCCTGCCCCGCGCTGCTAAGTAATATTAAACCACCTTTACGGTTGTGCCTGCCCCTCCAGGACACCCACTCAATCGGCTAAATCATAATTCTCTTTTCTTCTTTTGATTTATATCCTTTGAACATAACATAACATCACTGAAAGTGCATAGCTGTGTACTCGCAGCTATTCTTTAATGCCCAATCACAGAGTGGGCCATAAAAGGGATAGCATAACCCTAAGTGGGCAGCTATGCACTCTGATGAGCCTGAGCCAGGACCAGTCACCCGCAGGGTGCAACCATAACGGCCCATATGGCCCCCTTAAAATCCTCGTTAAGGAGATTCTGTTTCCCTGGTCTCTAGAGGGATACTGGGCCTGTACACCTTCCTTCAGTTTTTCCACGGTGAGGTTATTAGGCGTCAAGTATATATACCAGCTGCGGACCAGGGTTCATGGCAAGAATGTCAGCTCTCACAGCCTTAGCACTATTCCCCGTTCCCTAGAGTATGAATACTGCCAGTCTCTGGGGGTTGCCCTCGCCCCTCGTGCAGTCTTGT
>NQII01002410.1:75748-144058 GCA_002778355.1 Clitarchus hookeri | reverse complement strand
CCTCGCCCCTCGTGCAGTCTTGTTGACCGTGCAACCCCCATTACAATAGAAATGATGGCAACCTAGTTAGACTATTCAGGGCTTGGAGAGGATACAGGCTGTAGATGTGTGTGTGGTGGTTGGCTTGCCAATAAACCAGACATATTTGGACTATGTTTGCGTTTTATCCCTCAGCTCGCTGTTCTTTCAACCCCCTGTTACTACGTTTATCTACTTTTCAACCATGCATCTGGAACTATACTTCCAGAAGTGGGAACAAGCCACCTTTCCCCTGCCTTCCTTTTTGAATGCCCTCCAGGAAATAAAGAAGAGAGTACATAAACCACTTTGTGCTGTTGGGTCAGGTATGGCAGTAATCCCACCTTGTCACTCAACACCGGAGTGGAGTCCAGTTCGCAGCTGCTGTCATAACTTTCTGCGGAATACTTAGCAAACTAGCAATAACCCTGTCCTACATGGGTACTCTCGGAAATCCGACATTAGTGGTCTCTAGACACACAGCCCCAACTCCTTTCTATGGGAATTGTATGTGCTGGCTGTCATCTTGCCCTATACGGTAACCTTGGAAAAGGGACATGTGTTATGAGGGCACTGCCTTCTGGGAGGCTGCCAAGACTTTCCTCGATTGTTCATAATAGCTATGCCAAGCCTTACCAGATACCAACTAGAACCGCTCTCTTTTCTGTACGTGATGCAGCAGACTGGGCAACGGAAACAACCAAGCAGGCCTTGACCTTAGCTATGGAAACTGTAGCGCCTGTGCAAAAGCCCAGCAGAGTGTACTCGTTGCAAGAGGAATCCATGCGACAGAAGGGCTAGGGTCTCCGCCATCTGCCAACGACTACTGCTGGTCTCACCTGTGAGGAGTAAGCACCCAGGGGCACTTGAGCTGCTTTAATGTTCCGAGAGCTCTAACTCCCTTTCCCTGACACTGCCAAAACGCCAACCTAATGGACTACGTCCGACCACCAATGGGAAGATATTTCGCTGGCTGGTGACGTCTACTGGCTGCTCCACCACTGAAGCTTTCACCCCAGCCTGAACACAGATCTGATCTGTGACGCACCTGGCCCCCCGAACTCACAGAGGGTCATAATATCTGCATCTACACCTCAGTCCACCTCTGCCAGGAATCTCCCCGTCAACATGGTTCTGGCTTCTCAGCCCTCAGGGGGGAAGCAACTGATGTCATCCATTAGTGGAGCACCACACTAGGTGTGACATCATGTTCATAGTAAAATTAGTGTTTTTGAAAGCCCTGTATAAGATAGATTTGCATGCACATAGTGTATACTTAGTTTTATTTAAAATAAAATGTGCCATGGGACTGAGCACTTTATTCATGCATTGGTCACATGAAACTGCGAAATCATTAGAAGAGCAAATATTTTACAAATTTTATCATTCTTACACTTTTATCCATGACAGAAACATAAAGTAAAAAAAGTTGTTTCAGTGTTCACAAATGTTTACGCGACACTTTAAATTCAATGTTAAGATAAGGAAATGGTTTCACTCTGACACTGCCAACTTTACTGGACACCTGTCAATCAGTGTGCCCATTATAATGTCTACTGGTAGCGGCAGTGACAATTTTGAAAGACTGATTTCAAAAGTGCTCAATTAGCAGTGAACAGCCTAAACACACTTACACACTGATGTGTATAAAACATACAAATTAACATTGGTCCAACTCAACGAATTCCATTCCAAGCCTACTCATTAGCCTATTTTCTACTATGTGACTAATCTTCACTCTTCAAAGAGCAATGCAGCACAATATTTTTCAGTGAAACCTGCTACCGCCAAAGTTATTTTCAAATTATCATGCATGACTGTACCACACAAGTAACACAAAAAACCAGTGTCTGCACTCCACACACAACAGGGCCAACACACAGCTTCTTGGGACAAATCATATACAAAAAAAANAAAAAACCAGTGTCTGCACTCCACACACAACAGGGCCAACACACAGCTTCTTGGGACAAATCATATACAAAAAAAACTGTCTTGTGTTCTCATCAGTACCTTCAGAAACTGGAGAGAGAGAAGTTCTGCTCCGGAGGTTGTATGAGAGTCGCCTCACACGTGGAGATCTATGTCCACTCTGTAATAAAAATAAGTTTTCCAACATGTATTTCAAGGACATTAATATATACTACTACTACATCTAGTTATATAGTACATACATACTGATTAATATGAAACCCTTCATCATCATGACTGACACTATCAGACATAATTATAATGACAAATATATATTTTTTTAATTTTCACTGATTGTT
Organism: Clitarchus hookeri; assembly: GCA_002778355.1. Classification (NCBI taxonomy): domain Eukaryota; kingdom Metazoa; phylum Arthropoda; class Insecta; order Phasmatodea; family Phasmatidae; genus Clitarchus; species Clitarchus hookeri. Next base: position 141,770 of record NQII01002410.1, on the reverse strand, counting down.
TGCCTTCACCTTTCGTATCTTGGCAGAACTATGGCAGATGGTGCAGACGAACGATGCTGAAATTTGATAAAAATATAACACAAGAGACTTGACCAATATATCTGCTCTCCTTCCCACTTAAACTAATTAACTCTCCCACTTATTGTGGTTAATACAGTAACAGTGAATATCAGTTTAATGGTGTGGGACAAAAAGAGAAAGTTTATTTCATTCATGGGACACTGCTTAGACATATTCACACGTGTATAATCATGCATGTGTGCATATTTGTCTCCCCTTCTTCCCCTCTCCATCCTCCCCACCCTCTGTGTCACCACTCTCCCATGTGCACACATGTGCATTTCTCACTTTCCTTTCATGATTCTGACAAAACCTTCACAACTATGAATGTTAGAATATCATTAAGCCCAAATTGCAACTTATGATGACAAAAGATGCTGGGTTCCCAACTCAATCTCGCGATCTGGACTGGAAGGCCATTCTCAAATGCAGTGCGTGGCCTAAATTGCTGTGGTGTGGGGGTTCTCCTGAGGTATTCCCATTCAATAGGAAACTAACCCACATCAGCCACTCTACGTGGACAGGAATAACAGGTCTTACTAATGGGTGGAACAGCCAATTCCAGTGAGCAGAATCACTTTTGTCCATGGTCACCAAGTTTCAGATGGGAACAATTTGCACACGTACTGAGCTGAAGTTCAGCACTAGTATTTTAAGCTGCAGAAAAAACCACAAATGTGTAGCCTAAATATTAAAACAGGAAAAAACTATACTTTCCTTGTTAAACATTTAAAGAGGATTTATAAGATTTATTGGCACTGCTATTTTTTTTATTTTTGATACTACATGTAAAATGTTTGTAGATGTAAGTAAAAAATTTCTGATCAAACATAGCAATTATATGGTGGTTATTAAAAAAATTCTAAAATATAACTGACAAACAACTACTGGAGACTGTAAACATTGTTTCAGTACACATTTTAAAACTGCAAGAAAAAATATCAGGCTGATGACCCGTGACCCACTAAGCATTACTCACAATTTGAATTGGTTCACATGAGGTTTGATTTTTATGTGTAAAACTGTACAACAAAGAATGCAACCCAGCAAGACATAATGAAACTGATTGTATATGCAAGCCCATGTTCTCAGAATGAGTGATTTTAACATATTGAAATCATTCCATGTGAGTCACATTTCAAAACGGCTCCTCCATTCTCAATATGCAAATGGAAAGCTTATGCTGTTGCTAAAGGTCTGGCTGGAAGATGATGCATGTACCTCTGACTGATCTTCCGAGACAGTAACCATCGACGACACCTCCGAACCACACACAGATGGCGGACGTCCATCATCTTCATCTGAAGCATCCTCCGCAGACATCTGGCTTGCATATGATGGCGACTTACTGCCAAGACTACAAACAGGAAACACAGAAATACCCATAAATACTTGTGTATGGTAAGCCTTTTTTCGTCCCAAAGTTCAAGAATTCTAGGGTGCATGCTATACACTGGTTGGAGGATGAAAAGGGGGAAGGGTGGGGGAAATTTCAAAGGGAGGTGTAGCAGTAGTCAAAATGTCAGGAGATACTTAAAAAAATAATAAAGTGTAATGGAGCATTCTGTTGATCCTCCTCTTGCTTTTCTCTCTTGACGCCCCATCCGTGGCAGTCACGCGCTTCCTCTCCTGGCAGCAAAGCAGTGGATTCTCATATGTTTACATTTCCCTTCCCTTGGCAACTGTTACCAATTGATACTCCTCCAAGCTTTCTTTGTTTCTGGGTATGGAAGAAGAAAGTCAACCCCGACCAGGGGTTCAATTTTTTAAACTATTGGAATAATTCCTCTAGAGGAATGACATTTCATTATTGGAATGCTTAAAGTTAATTTTTGAACACTGTAATGACGCATTATTATTAATTTTCGGGACACGTGTTTCATTTTCTTTCGTTTTGCTAAGCTTCATAATATTTTTATTGGTGTCCAAAATTAAAACCGTGGTGGTTTGTTTACCATGATAGTTTGTTTATCGGACATACGTTTGCCGTTTAAAAAATTTTAGTTTTTGCTTCTGCGTCAACATTAGATTAGCTTTTTTCAGACTGCGTCAATAGTTTTGCCCGACAAGTTTGTTTATCTTTATCCTGACGGCGCAGTTAGAAGGCTACACAGTGTGGAGAGTGTGCGTGGCAGCCCACGCCAGACCCTTATCTTTGGAGAGGGGGATGATAGGCAGCACAAGTACACGTGTGCCTGTCGCCATTCAAGTCAGTCTGATGTCAGTCGTCTGAAGTCAGTCGTCATACAGTGCTCGTCTAGGCCGCGTNTCCAGTGCTCGCCTAGGCCGCGTTGGGATTGACGCATAACCCCCACACTGGCAAACTTGAACTTGCTAGATTATTTCTCCGCCGGTGTGAGAGGTTGCTGCATTTGTTTTTCTTCGGACAAGTTTTTATAACGTAAATAATTTGTAAACGACTGCGGTGCTGTTCTGCACTTGTCTGTTATCTGTGAACCGGTGAAACCTGTTCGTACTCTGCATACCTGAACACTATGTGAACTGTTGCATCTTGGTTAATAAATTAAAGTAAAGAACACATAAACTGGAACTTGACTTTATTTAACATTTAATTGGCCTCCTTTTTAAAGAGTCTCGTGTTACTCCCTCTTGAGCTAGCCGAGTGGCAACTTCCAGACGTCAATACTTTGACGTGCGGCATAACAAATATGGCAGCCTAATTCTGTGGCTGCAATATTATAAAGCCAGCTATACTGTGTGCGTACCACATTACAACACTAAACAGCGGATCTGAAAATCGGAATCAAATTGTGAAGAATTAAAATCAATTTAAAAGCAAGGTAGCTGTCAGAATCACAATTCCTCTAGAGATTTGTCTGGTAATACTAATGTGTGATGTAGAAAACTTGAAAAGACTCCCTCCCTTTTGTTGTTTAATATAAATATAATGAATGAAATATAGTAAAAAATTAAGATAGTTACTGCTCATAAGATTAAATATAATAGCATTATAATATGCTGAGAAAAAACTACGTCATGCAAATCATAACATGAAACAACTGAAACATAAAATAGATTATTATAATTTTGGTTGAAAAATTGTAATTCTCAAAAGCAGTTAGCAATAAACTATAACATGAGTTAGGCAGCTATGTCTAAACATGAAAATACTTTAAGTTTGTTACAAGTAATGCAACATCATGAAGTATGAATTCCTTTAAAAAACAAAAGTGCTTGGAAAAAAATTGTATTTCAGAATTATTTTGGATTACATGTCCTATGAATATTGATATATACACACACATGCACAAACTTCATTAAAATATCTGTCAAGCATTTTTTTAAATGCAAACTGGAAGGAACCTATTTTCCAGCAGAAAATAGAGGTCTGAGAGTACTCTAAAATTGTTGTACAACAAGGATTTCCTGGGACCTGGTTGCTTATTACTCAACCTTAGGGAAGCTGCAGCGAGTTACTGCTTATTGCCTTAGGTTTGTGCACAATTGTCGATGGCCCAGAGAGCAGAGAATGGTAGGACCCTCTTGACAATAGAGGAGCTTAAGAAGAGTGTTCAAGTCTGTCTCCAATATGCTCAGTCATCGTTTGCAGCAGATATAGCAGCATTCGGTTCAACCCGTTTTTGAATCCTGCAGGACTTCTCAGGGTGGGCAGAATGCTGTCTCAAGCAAACCTTCCATACCATGTGCAGCATCCGATACATCTACCCAAGCGACACCGTCTTACTGCATTGATAATTAATCATTATCATTACCTTCATCTTCATCCAGGTCCTCGTGCTCTGCAGGCCATACTCAGTCAACAGTTCTGGATCTTGTCAGCACTGTCAGTAATTAAGCAGGTTTTGCGACAGTGTGTTAAGTGCTTTTGCACCAAGACCATTTCCTTTTCTCCAGCAATGGGTGAACTCCCTGCTCCTCGGATAGAGCAAGTCAAAGTATTTAAGCACATTGGAGTTGATTACGGTGGTCCATTTCATGTCCCCATGACTCGAGCACGAGGGTGCAAGTCCACCAAAGCATACATGTATTTGTGTATGGCCACTAAAGCCTTACATTTGGAGCTGGTGTCTGATTTGTCCACCCCTATNGTTTTTGAACCAAGACCATTTCCTTTTCTCCAGCAATGGGTGAACTCCCTGCTCCTCGGATACAGCAAGTCAGAGCATTTCAGCACACTGGAGTTGATTACAGTGGTCCATTTCACGTCACCATGACTCGAGCACGAGGGTGCTGTTCCACCAATGCATACGTGTATTTGTGTGTATGGCCACTAAAGCCTTACATTTGGAGCTGGTGTCTGATTTGTCCACCCCTATGTTCTTGGCTGCCTTTCANCAAGTCCACCAAAGCATACATGTATTTGTGTATGGCCACTAAAGCCTTACATTTGGAGCTGGTGTCTGATTTGTCCACCCCTATGTTCTTGGCTGCCTTTCAGCGCTTCATTTCAAGACAAGGGAGACCCAGTCATATGTACAGTGACTGTGGGAGCAACTTTGTAGGAGCATCTAGCAAATTGGCTGAACTGTACCAGTTTGTACGTGCCACCACTCACAATAATAAGGTCAGCTCCATTTTGTGCGAAGAAGNAATTGGCTGAACTGTACCAGTTTGTACGTGCCACCACTCACAATAATAAGGTCAGCTCCATTTTGTGCGAAGAAGGTATAGTGTGGCATTTAAACCCACCAGCTGCACCCCATTTTGGAGGCTTATGGGAAGCAGGTGTAAAATCTGTTAAGACCCATCTTGTCAAGATCATTGCCCAGCAAGTTTTGTCACATGAAATGTCCACAGTACTGATTCGCATAGAAGGTGTCTTGAACTCTTGTCCTCTGTGTGAGCTCAGCTCCGACTGCTCTGAATTGGATGTGCTCACACCAGCTCACTTTCTCATTTTGCAGCCAATTACAGCTCTGCCAGTCAGATATTACTCACCTGAACCTCACTCACTTGAATCGCTGGCAGCTAGTGCAACACATAGAACAGGACTTTTGGAAGCGCTGACGGGAAGGAATATCTCCATACTCTTCAACAACGCATCAAATGGGCAAAGGGAGGTGTCCATTCTAAGATTGGAGACCTAATGATAATCGAGGAAGACAATGTGCCCCCTCACCAGTGGGGTCTTACTCGGGTTGTTACTTTGCATCCAGGATCTGGTGGTGTTCCTCGAGTGGCGAGTGTGAAAACTGCTACCAGTGTGCTTCGGCGACCATTAGGAAGCTGTGTCCATTGCCCGTAAACACTGTTGACCCATACGCAACTTGTGATATAAAGGCTTGACTACTGACAATGTAACATTTCATTGAAGTGAATTGTTTGTTTTCTACTTGACTGACTGTTGCTAAAATTTGTTTTGTATTATGAATCGGTTAAATTTCATGTAATGTTTATTTGTTACCTGGTTGTAACAAGGTCGGCGGTAAGTTTAATGTTGATACTTTTAATTGTGTGTATGGTTAATAGTGTTTTTGTTTTGTTTACGACATCACTCAGCGTGTTCGCCAAGATGGTGCGGGTGAAGGATAAAGTTGTTGTTCTCGTCTGCACTTGTCTCATTTAATAGTGGAATTAATGCTCTTTTGAACACTAAACTTTCCTCTGGAGGAAAGCATCACTATCTTCGCAACAAGAATTGTAATACTGATTCTTTGAAATTCAGATATATTTCATTCCAACAGAGTTGTGGCACTCTCTCTCTCAGTGCCGCAGACTATACATTATCACCAGCAGCAATCCCAAAGAGCTACAGCATCAATACAAACTTCCAACATTTACCAATTGGCAAATTATATACTGAAAACCTTTAAATAGCATAACCATGCAGCAATTCACTTGTTGAGTAATGGGGTGCAAAATATAAAAGGAGAGAAAATTATCAAAAATCATAAATACTGTTTTACCCATTTTAATTGTATAACTTTCTTTAAGAAATACTTCCAGGAGTTGCAGATTTTTTACATTACTTTGACCCATAGAACTAATAAAGAATGATATTGAAATTTCCCAAAACATTTACAATTAAATGGTAACTATTTTCCAGCAGAATTCACACACAATTATGACAATTCTTAAAAATTTACAAGAGTAATAATACTATATTTTGTATGCAAGGAAGTGATTCCAGAACCCCANATTATGACAATTCTTAAAAATTTACAAGAGTAATAATACTATATTTTGTATGCAAGGAAGTGATTCCAGAACCCCATAACATATCTGAAAAAAACATTAAAAATTGTCACCCAGCAAGCTTCTGCGGCAGCCAAATCTGATTAAATTGGAAATCATCTACTTTGGCGTGAGTCTCGCTTGTACTTTACTTTATAACTTATGTTCATTTGGAAATATTTAGATTATTACGCTCACCTAGTAATATTCTGCCCAAAATTCCATTTGCTGCATTGTGATTTAAACCACATGCACAATTCCTCAGGCTGGTGCATTTCACCCTCATTGTAACAAGGTCAGAGTAAGCGATTGGCACTGAAAATCACCAGCCGATGTGTAGTTTTCCAACCTGTTAAGTTGTCGAAAGGTAGGTGACATCATCTTTATAATTTTAAATGCTCCACGTAAAGTTTAAGGTGGTGATGAGGAAGCAGGCACACAGGCGGAACATTTTTGCACAGTTTCCAGAGGGCGAAATATGTTAGACATGAGACCGCTTGTCTCAGAGTATACGTCTTTTCTTCCATATGCAAGTGCTAAAGCTCTACAGAGGTTTGGTGCACTTTGTACTATAAATAAACACCTGCTACATACGTTTAAAAATTAATTGGTGAAAAGTCAATGCAGAACTCAAATTCGTAAAATCATTTTAGCTAATTTTCTACCATGTATCTAAGCCATGGCCAAATATAACCGACATCACATGACATTGTGACCAGCTACACAAAATAAAGGAAACACTTCTCACTAGGTACTCAACACAATGACACACCAGTACACTGAGAAAAAAAAAAACAAAAGTTATTTATTTACCTCCTCATGTCCTCCAACCTTCCTTTCTGCTTCATCATCCTGAGTTGGCTTCTTGTTAAACGACGAGGCATCATGAATGGGTTTGAAAGGCTGGTATCTGTATATGGGCCCTGTAACCAAGCCACACATTACATACTGTATCAATATTCTAATTTTACAGGAGAAAAAATTACACACCCAGTTGCTAGATGTCTGAATATGGGGCCTAAGAGAAAATATGACAATAGTTATATTAAATATGGATTTACCTCCATTGAAAGTAGTGGGGAAAACAAAACCCCAGTGCGTTATATGCGCCACTGTTCTCGGAAATGATGCTTTGAAGCCAGCAAAATTAAAACACCACTTAGAAACGGTCCATCCTAATTTCTGTGACCGATCACCAGAATTCTTTGAAGGAAAATGAGAGAATCTAAAGAAGATGAAACTTGGGCCTAGTGGTACAAGATTTGCATCATCGGAAAAAGCATTAGCTGCATCAATTGAGATATCGAAATTGATAGCGCAATCAAAAAAGCCACACATGATAGGAGAAACACTCACGAAAAGCTGTCGAAGAAGTTTTAGGGATGGAAGCAAAAAGAAAATACAAGAAATACCGTTATCGAACAACACAGTAAAAGCTCAAATTGAAATAATGTCAAACGACATCAAGGAGCAATTTGTTTCAAAAATTAAAAAAAATTGCCATATTTTGCTTTGAATTGCGATGAATCGACAGATGTTTCTAATTGTCAGTTGCTCGTGTTTGTCCGCTTTTTAGATGACGAAAAGTCAATCAAAGAAGAATTATTGATTTCGCGGGAGCTGAAAACAACGTCAAAAGGTATCGATGTCATGAACATAATAAGCAAATATTTTGAGAAGCATAACATAATGTGGGAATAGCTTGCCGGTTTCTGTACGGATGGAGCTCCAGCTATGTTAGGATCACACTCCGGTCTCGCGACATTAATAAAATAGAAAAATCCCTCTGCATTAACAACGTATTGTATAATACATCNATTAATAAAACAGAAAAATCCCTCTGCATTAACAACGTATTGTATAATACATCGCCAGGCAATTGGCCATAAAAGTCATCAAAAGCAGTGCCTTAAATACACACCTTTTTAAAAAACCTGTGTACTGAAATGGACATCAATCATGAGACGCTTCTTTTTCACACCAAAGTTCGCTGGCTTTTGAAAGGAAACGTGCTAGGAAGATTATACGAACTAAGGGAGGAAGTTGAGCAGTTTCTAGCAGAGAAGAAAATGAAAGATTTACAAGAGAAGTTTACCGATCAGATATCTCAGCTGCACTTGGCTTATTTTGTGGATATTTTCACATATTTAAATAAGTTAAACTTGCAGTTGCAAGGTACTGGTAATAGAAATTTAGAAGGCGTAGCAAACATATTTATCTTTGAAGATAAACTTTGCACCTTTATTTACAAATTTCAACTATGGATGGGTAAAGTTGTCGAAAACAAATTTTCTGTGTTTGAGACATTAAAAGCGCTTGCCGATGACGAAAAATATGTTATGTTCAGAGCGGCTATACAAGAGAACATCAGAAGTCATCTGCAAATGCTGGTCGTTGAATTCAATCGTTACTTCCCGGAATATAACCAAACCGAATCGAGAGGCATCCAAAAGCTGATTCGTAACCCTTTTGGTATCAATGTTGGAGAGGTTGCTGACGAATTCCAGGANCGAAGTACAGGAAGTGCTCATTGAATTGTAAAATGATAGGAATTGGAAGGATGCGTTTGAATCTGACATTGCCCTTGAGAAGTTTTGGTGTAAAAAAGCAATTTCATATACTAAAATTCAAGAAATCGCCTTGCGCTATCTTATGATCTTCTCCACGACTTATTTGTGTGAACAAGGATTTTTTGCTTTGCTTGTAATTAAAAACAAGTCCAGGAATCGTTTGAATGCAAGTGATGATATGCGTATAGCTTTGAGCAATAATATTAGCCAGAGGATCACACAGATTGTAAAGGAGATGCAAGCTCAAAAATCACATTGATAATTTGCCAAATTTAATTTTCTATAAGAAATGTTCTTTTTATATTATAGTAGCGCTTTCAGTGCATGTTACTATTAAGTCAAGCGAATATGTTAAAAGTTTTGAATAAAGTTTATTTTACGGTATATACAATTTATTATTCTTGATCCTTGTGGTCCCCGCTAAGAATCAAAAAATCATAGTGGTCCCTGGTCACATAAAGGTTGGGAACCACTGCCCTAGAGGATCAAAATAATGTTCAATAACACTTATTTAGGTTCACTTTCTGCCAGATTGAGAATACAAGTTTTAGCTGTACACACTTATTGCTTCTTACACTTCCATCATTTTGAAGTACACTGGTTGTAAAATTTTTACATTCCCACAGTTTCAAGCAAATAATGCAATCAAAAGCACAAATAAAAAAATTAACCTAACATTTAAACTATGTAGTTAGCATCTGAAATAAAGTATGTTGTGATCTGGTAAGTCACAAAGTTTCCAAGGCATGGACACCTCGCACTTTCATTGGTACATGTAACGTGTGATGAAAGGTTTTGGCAGGAAGTGGGATTCACACTCAGGCTGGCAGCATGCAAAGCAATGAGTTGAGAGGTATTTGGTTAGGCGACGACGGTGGCGGCAGCAGCTTTTATTTAACCCGCGGGTAGTCGCGCCTGGGTCGGAAAGACCCAGTACTCTAGTTTGTGTGTCATAACTGTTTTTGTGTTAGCTCATTCGTGTCGTCGCGCTAGGTACCTTCAAGTACCTTTATAGGCTATCGGCACACCTCGCCGCAGCTAGTTCCCGCGCTGCGTTTGGATAATACAGATGTGTCAAGTGAGTATGGGTCGTTNGCGTTTGGATAATACAGACGTGTCAAGTGAGTATGGGTCGTTTCGACCCGTGCGCGACGTAATATGTAAGTGTAATTTTTCGATTTCAAAAATATTATTTCGATTTTATTTCTTTGTAGATATGGCGCGAAACCGTTTGAATGACCAAAGAATAGCAAACATTTTAGAAGAGGAAGACATTGAAGGTGAAATGTCTTCAGAAATTGAAGACCATTTGGAGATTGACAACTATGATTCAGATTCCTGTCAGAGTGGCGAAGATGAATTTCCTGAGGACGATGAAGTTCCTGAGCCTGAAGATTTTCGTTCCGGCAATGTGTCTGCCAATCTGCTGCAAAGAAGACCCGATCTGAATGATGTGCCTCTGAGTTACATCCGTCAAGGTTACTACCTGGGTAAGAATGGTGCTCATTGGAATATTGAAGAGCCTCCAAGAAATGTTTGCACCCGTAGTCCCAATATCATAAGCCAAGTACCAGGGCCAATCAATGAAGCAAAAGATGCACTTACGCCTTCCGACTGCTGGTGTCTTATGTTTCCTGACAGTTTATTAGAACTAGTTGTAACATATACTAATATGTATATTGATACTATCCACGACAGATTCCAAAGAGAAAGAGACTGTTTGCCAACGGATGTGATGGAGTTGAAGGCACTACTTGGGCTTCTTTATTATTGTGGAAAACTTCGTGGAGCCCACTTGAATACTTTAGACTTGTGGGCAACTGATGGCACTGGATCAGACTTATGCATTGCTACAATGTCTCGCCAAAGATTCCACTTCTTACTTCGTTGTCTGAGATTTGATGATCTGAATACACGAGAAGAAAGGAGACAAAACGATAAATTGGCAGCAATCAGAGACTTCTTTATTCAATTTGATGCAATTATAAAAAAACATTACTCTTTGGGAGATACAGAGACAATCGATGAAAAGCTTGAACCATTCCGTAGCCGTTGTCCATTTTCGTCAATACATGCCCAATAAGCCCGCCATTATACCCTAATTTTATAAACATTACCGACTGAGTTCTTGAATATATACTGCCCGTCTAGAAGTTTACACTGGCATGCAAAATGGAGGGACACATAGTGTGAGCAATTCTGCGTCCGATGTGGTAAAACGAATGGTTGAGCAAATCAGGGGCTCTCATCGGAACGTGGTGATGGATAACTGGTTCACAAGTTTCCCGTTGATGACCGAGTTGTTTGAAGATTATGGACTAACAGTTGTAGGAACTCTTCGTAAAAATAAACCAGAAATACCACCATGTTTTGTTGTTACACGACGGCGCGAAGAAAACACCACATACTTTGGCTTTCAGCATAATTGCACGTTGGTTTCCTATTCGCCAAAGAAAAGAAAAGTGGTGCTTCTTGCTTCAACAATGCATCATGATGCGAAAATAAATCCTGATACTGGAGAAAAACAGAAACCAGAAATCATAACAGATTACAATGCTCACAAGTGTGGTGTAGACGTCGTCGATGAGATGTGTGGCACTTACTCTGTCTCAAGGGTAAGCAAAAGATGGCCTCTTACTATATTTTTTGGACTCATGAATGTGGGAGCAATAAATGCGTATGTCATTTATAACGCAAACATGACTCGTTTACAAAAAGAAACTATAGCAAGAGGCAACTTTTTGAAGGAAATCGCTATATTTCTGGTAAAATCACAGATAGAGAGGAGGTCTTCTATCACTACTTTGCCCCGACATATCCGAAACAGAATCAAAGTTCATGAACCTTGAGAAGAAAATACAGACAGACCGGCCTTGCCAGGGTCTAGTAATGTGCTCGGACGATGTTCGATCTGCCCTACCAAAAACCTGTCTTTTTGGTTTTGCGTTACGGTTTAAACGACATGAATATATTGTAGAGATCATACTACATTTATATGTATAAATTGCAATCAAAAACTAAGCCAAAACTAAGATCAGATTGTTGTGTAACACTGACAGAATAAAAAATAAGAATTTGGAGACTGATTATAAAAATATGTTACGTATAATGTTCAATATTGTTCCACTATTTAGAAGATTGTTGATTATTTGTAATAATAAAAAAGAATTTGTTTCTAGATTATATAAACAAAGTTGAAGTGATTTTCTACTTCCTATATGGTAAAAAGTAACATTTACCAGTGACCTCTTGAATTTTATGTTTTATGTTTTTTTTTTCTCTAAATGATAAACATTTGATATTTTTACGTTTGTTTTACTATCCTCTTTCTAATATATTTACAAATGATCTCGAAATTTCATTGAGTTATTAAAAACAAAACATTTAAAATCTGGGTCTTTTCGACCCTCGTGCGACTGTTTATGACTTAAAAAGAGACGCGAGTACCGCCGGGTTAATGGGATCGCATTGTGAGGAACTGGCAGCTGCTATGAGCTATCTCATAAACTCACCACACTATCACCTGGTTGTAAAGAATGCAGTGAAATTCTTGGAATAACAGGAGGAAGAGCCCCTGTCACCAGAGCTACATCAAGTTCAGACCTGGTCATAACCCCAGGTGATGAAATACAAAATGGGTCAGATCACCCATCTGCAGTGGGCAGCGAAAGGCTCTCAGCAGGTCCATGAAGTCATAAAAAAAAGTGGCGCGATTTGGCCAGCGCTTAGCATCAGGGCCTTGAGAGCCAATGATGGTGAAGTGAAGAGTATGGAGTGCCAGAATGCGAGGGCGGAGAAAATGGGAGATTCTGATGAAAACCCGCCAACTAGTGGCATCGTCCGGCATGATTCCCACACGTAAGATCTGGGAGCTACCTCGCCGGGAATAGAACACAGTTTACCCTGATAGAAGGCGAGCGCTCTAACTAACCACTGTGTTACAGCACCCCCACCCCCCCAACGAGTCAAAAAACTACTTGCTAGATGCATCAAGACCACCCACCATGCTAGATTCTAGAGCTGTGCTGATCAGGATCGGCGAGTGCTGATAATGTAGATATTTAGCCATATCAGAGCAACAGCCAATATCTGATACAACTGCATAAAAATAGCCTATACAAGTTGTTTATTACCTAGACAATATACATAGCTTCACATGTCAGCAGTAGACAATAAAAGTTTTGTACTATTTCATGATGTGAAATTAACCTGTGCATGTATTTCAATGAAATGTCAAATTTTTTACATTAAAATAACATAGTTACACCAAATCAACCACTACAGTGTAGTATTTTTTTGAAGGAAAATTAATTGTACATGTACTTAATCTTATTATGTTAACTGTGCCTATTGCCAACCATGAGACTAAATAAAATAAAAATTGCACACACAACTCAGCAAGACAAAAAAAAAAACTTTTACACCACCACACAGATAATTAGGTAAAGTTGTTTCCCTGTGCACAGACACACATGCGCACACACACATGTATATATTATTAAAATGACTAAAAGACAAATTTTTTTTCGTTGGTTTATCTATTCTTTTCTCTGGTTATTTTGTGGTTCCTGTGTTGTTTATAGTGTTGAATTATTTGAGTTCATAATCTGACAAGGAATACTTTTCCCTGACTTGAGTTTGATTGTGATGTTTGCTTTTTTTTTATTTTTTTTTTTTATTTATATTTATTTTTATTTATTACTACTGTTTATTATTTAGCTGTGTCCACTGATATTGTTTTTGCACTGTTCGTTCACTTGTGTAGTGTTTTTGTTTTCGTGATCGTGTTGTCTTTTATTTTGGTTTGCTTTTGTTGTCTGTCCTGTTTTGTAATAAGTTGTTCGTCCACCTTTTTGTTGTTTTAAGAAAACAGCTTTTTCTAATTATCCTTTTGTAGTATTATAAAAGATTTTTTTTAGTTTTTTTGTCTTGCTGAATTCTGTGTGTGCGCAATTTTTTATTATTTTAGTCTCATGGTCAGCAATGGACACAGTCCAATCATAATAACATGAACTCACCATTCCCATTAAACTTCAAAGATAAAATGTACTTATCATTTCCGATCTATTACATTTTTTAAATAATATAAATTTTTGACTAAATTTTAATAATTCATGATAGTGTCTNTTATCATTTCCGATCTATTACATTTTTTAAATAATATAAATTTTTGACTAAATTTTAATAATTCATGATAGTGTCTGCTATAATTTTTTTGTTTATTTACTTATTATTAAATATCCCCAATCAAGCAATGCTCAAGGTTCTCAATTGTGTATACTTATATCGTAAACCTCGTAACATGTACAGTTAAATAAATAAATTTTAAAAAGTAGCAAAAAATGTGCTGCAATCACCTTATTAAAACTGATGTAATCATGGAAATATTTTCACTGGAAACAGCTGTTTATAATCATGTGCAAATACTACAATTGGAGAACTAACAGGCAAAGCAATTATGTGTGTGTAAAACATTGCACAAACAGCGGGAAAAAAAGTATTATGTAATAGTTCCAGTATAGTCGTAAACTGTCTGTCCTCGAGCTGTAGAATCCCTTTCTATGATTCACAACCTGTGTTCAGGGCGGCGGTGATCTACAAAAAAGCAGAAGTGCGTTGGCAGAATCATGTTACACTTGGAGATAACCAACAAATGGAACAAATAAAACAATGTCTTCTTGGTAACAAGTTGCTGTGTTCTGCAATGAAACAATCGACAGAAAAGACCAGTGTGCCTTTATTGTGTTTAAAACAATGACTGATGCTAAAGAACAAGACCTTGTCATTGGTTTTGTTTTGTCTTTAAAATAGCCACAGCTACCTCTAAATACAAAAATGGTTGAACTAAAGCCCCCCACCCCCCCAACTTATAAATAATGTTAAAATCTTATTTTAATTAGATAACAAAATAAAATAAAATGATTTCCATAATTTTATACTGTATATTTTTGTGTGACTAATTACTAGAAATGCTTCATATATCCATATTGTTGACTTACAAAAAGTATTTATATTTACTTTTTATCTATTAATACATTTGTCCCCTGCTTTTGCAAAAAAAAACGTGATTTTATTCACAACCATAATATAAAGAAATACTAATTTTTTTATTCAGACATCTTTCAGTTTTATTGAATACAAAATTGAAAATTGGGTGAAAGAAAAAAAAAGGGGGGGGGGCAGAGACAGACAGAGAGCTACCTGGAAAAGAGAAAGAGACAGACGGAGAGCTAGCTGGCATAGAGAGAGAGAGACGGAGAGCTAGCTGGCACATAGAGAGAGACGGGCAGAAACAGAGAGAGAGACAGACACAGAGAGGGAGACAGATGGACAGCTAGCTGGCACAGAGAGAGGCAGATGGAGGGCTAGTTAGCACAGAGAGAGAGAAAGAAAGACGCAGATGGAGAGCGAGCAGATACTGAGAGACAGACGGAGGGCTAACAGAGAGATAGATGGAGATCTAGGAGAAAGAGAGAGAGTGCACATGTGTGTGTGAGCAGAGAGAGTGAGAGACAGCAGTGAGAGGCGGCAGAGACAAAGAGTGAGAAGAAAGGGAGACAGATACAAAGCGTGAGCATAAAGAGGCAAAGTGAGAGGAAAAAGTGGAGTGGAGATATTTGGGCGGATCTTAAGACTGATGTCAAGAGAGCTGATGAGGGTAAAACGAGGAGAGTATGGAGAACGCCAGAATGCAAAGGCAGGGGAAACAAGAGATCCCAGAGAAAACTAACAGACCAATGGCATCGTCTAGCACGATTTCTACGTGCAAAATCCGAAAGCAACCCTGCCAGGAATCAAATCCTCTTCGCCTAGGTGGGAGGTGGGTAGTCTGACCACTACACCACTGTGGCCCCAATTAGGGGGGAGAGAGAGAGAGAGGGAGAGAGATATTTTTTGTTTAATGTTTGTGCGAGAATGACTAACATAACATGTAAATTCCAGTATGTACTTGTATTCTGTGTGTCAAGATCCTTTTTAATCCCCAATACCAAATCTTCATGGTTTTATGTTGCNATCCTCTTCGCCTAGGTGGGAGGTGGGTAGTCTGACCACTACACCACTGTGGCCCCAATTAGGGGGGAGAGAGAGAGGGAGAGAGATATTTTTTGTTTAATGTTTGTGCGAGAATGACTAACTTAACATGTAAATTCCAGTATGTACTTGTATTCTGTGTGTCAAGATCCTTTTTAATCCCCAATACCAAATCTTCATGTTTTTAGTTGCCACACTTTTATTATCAGCAAAGCCACACTTTATTATTAATTAAAGTTTAGTAGTGATCCACTAACCTCAGCATGTTTTTTCCTCGCTGCTTCTGTCATCATCTCCATGTCTTCATACACAGTCTGCAGCTGTTTTTTGGTTACATGGCCTTTCCTCTTTCCACGAGAGGTCAACTTTGTTACGGGGCCACTCATGGTTGAGGAAAGGTCATCCTCGCTGCCGGACACACCACCACTCAGCCTTAGGCTTCGCCTAGGGGGAGGCGTGGCACTCCTGAGCTCTTCGCTGCATGGTAAGCTGGCTCTTCGCTGCCGTCGAGGTGGAGTGCTGACCTCCTGCACATCTATGTCCAGACTTAGTACAGACATGCTTCGGCGCTTCTTCGCCATACCTGTATTCCGATCCCATGACTCTGGCTTGCGTTTTTTTAACAAGTCAGCATCATCCATGGATCTTTCCACAGATCTTGAACGCAACTTTAAAATTTCTCCAGTCGGGACAGTTAAAATATCTGCTTTATCCATAGAATGCAATGTATCTACAAAAAATCCTCCACTCTGCAAGTCTTGTACCGGGATCTTGGAACACAAATTATCAATAGTTTCTTTAACATCAGTTTCACTGGTTCCTACAAGAATGTCACCTACTGCTGAACACGACACATCAGCAACAACTGGCATTTCACTTTCATCATTGGTTTCCTGATAAATGACAGATGATGCATCAATCTTCTGAGATTCCAAAACTGCACCATGCTGAGAATCATCTCTCTCTATATTTTGTGAATGAACTTCTGACAAAGTAACATCACTTTTCTGGTTTTCATTTGTGTTATCATTAAGTTCTGGGTGATCTGAGGTTGACAAGCCAGCCACCTCTGAATGAGTAACCAATTCTTCTTCACCACTATTTGGCAAATAATGTGTAGAAATTTCTGAAGATACACCCTCAATATTATCTGGGTTTCTGTGCTCAATTTGAGTGTCCACTATTAAAACTGTTGATGTAATGCATGCTTCACCTGATTCTGACTGTGTTGTGTCTACCCGAGTTTCAGTAATTGGTGTAGCATCAACAGACATCACTGGTACCATGTCAACAGCACAAATTTTATTTCCAACATTTCCCGAGACTAACGAATGTGACACATCAGCAGATTCCAGAACCTCAGTAGTCATTTCTCGAGCTGCACAGTCTGGCAAATCTGATATCTGTAATTCTTCCGACAAGTTTCTGCTAGCTGTATGATTTTTTATATTTCCAATTTCTATGTTATCCATACTACTCTTCTGAATATTGGTTACTTCAGATTCCTCAACTGAATCTAAAAGAGCATGTTTTTTTTCAGAATAATTTTGCACCAAATCTTTTAATTGTAAATTGTCAGAATTTGTGGGATTCATTTTCTTCTCTGTTTCTGAGGCTTCTGTTTGAACCTCTGAAAATACAGTACCTTCCTTCCCTTCTTTAATTTTATCTTCATGATCGATCACACTTGATGCATGTTCCATTTGTAATGAATCAGGACCTATTGGTATTACACTTGTTTTTATTTCTGTGCCATCAGTGTTAGATACAGATGCCTCTGGTTGCAGAATTGCATCTGGTAACTGATCTACTTCTCCTTGAACTACCCTGCCAGTCAAATCCACTTTTTTCACTGATGAATTGTCAATGCCCATGGCTCTACCAACATCATTTTCACAGTCTTCACCTGCAACAGACATTTCTGTGTTAGAATTTTGACTTAGATGTTCCTTTTCTACACAGCTTGGCACACCCTGCTCAGATATTTTTAATGATGAATCTTCAGGAATTGATTTATTCTCTCTATCAGCATTTTCCAAAGCTACTGTGGTGCTTGTTAAGTTGTCGTTATTCAAAGATCTCTCCAATGATCTGGAACGCAGTTCTAAAACATCTCTAGTAGGGATAGGTAAAACATCTGATTTACTCACTGAATGCATTGCATCTGCACAAATTCTTTCCCTCTGAATACCTTCCACTAACACATTATCAACGTCGTCTGCTTGTGCCTTTACACTCTGTGAATCCTGCAAAACTATTTTGGATGATTTGCCATTTTCTGTCTTACACTTACCTTCTCTGTTAACACCAAATAGTGTGTCAGTTTCTTTATATAGTGTAATTCCATCTTGCTTATCACTAATACTAGATGCTACTGCTTCCCTAACATTGTCAGTGCATTCTGCCAAAACTCTAGACGATGCCTCAGCAACTCTAAATTCACCTGTAGATGCCTGGTCTGCAGTAGTATGAATAACATCAAGAGACATTTTTGATTGACAGACTGAAGTGCCACAGTTCTCATCAGTTATCTTTTCAGTGGATTCTGTTACCTGCACTACAGCTTCTTGTATCAAACTAATAGAGGAAGATTCTGTACTTATTATTTCTGGAGAAACATGGCTAAGCACTGCATCACCTACAAACTTTCCATCATTAAATACAGCAGATTCTTTGTGACCATTAGAAGGAGTTTCATTTTTGTCTGACTGTTTAATTATGTCTTGCTTATTGGCTGAATTTGATACTACTACTTCCTTTGCACCCTCACTGCACTCTGAAAAAACATTTGGTGATGTGTCAGTGACATCAGATGCTTGAACTGCTTGTTTCTGCACTAAAGTACCATGAATAACTTCACGGGGCATTTCTAATGAATCACTTAGTTCCTTTGTAATAGTTTTTGTTCCTTGCAGTACAAAACTGGACACACTGCTAGATAAATCTTGCTGAACATCTCCTAATGACATATTATAATCTACTGACTTCCCATTATAATTTTTATTGACTTCTCTGTTAGCAAGTGGTGCATCAGTTTCTCTAGACAGTTTCATTACATCCTGCCTATCACCAAAACTTGATGCTACTGCTTCCTTAACATTGTCAGTGCATTCTGCCAAAACCCTAGATGATGCCTCAGCAACTTCAAATTCACCTGCAGATTCCTGAATTGTAGTACTATGAGTAACACCAGGAGACATTTTTGATAATCCATCAGATGTCTGGTTGTCATCACAACTGTTTTCAGAGCACTCTCTTTCACACATTACAGCATCTCGTACCAAACTAATTGAGGAAGACTTCATATTCACAATTTCTGTAGAATTACGCCCGAGTGGCACATTATCACTCACTAACTCCTTAGTACTATACACAGTAGGTTTGTTGTGAACACTAGATGTTGCATCTTTTACCTTGGACTGATTAAGTACGTCCCGTTTATCTGCAAAACTCAATGTCACTGCTTCCTTTGCACCACCAATGGATTCTGCAAGAACACTTTGTGATGCATCAGTAATCTCAGATGCCTCAATAGTGTGTTTCTGCACTAAAGTACTGTGCATAACATCATAAGATATGTCTGAGGAATAACAAGACGTCACATTTACACCGGTTCTCTTTTCAATGGGTTCTGTTGCCTGCACTGCAGCTCCATGAATCAAACTATTCGAGGATGACTCTCTACTTTTTACTTTAACCTGTTTCAAGGTTTTCATATCTTTTGCAGACTTCCCAGTTTGATGTTCAGCGGCTGCTTCATCCTGACCTTCAGTGGATTCTTTGTAATGTGATGTGTGTGTCATTTCTGGCAGTTTAATAGCACCACACTCATCACCAAAATGTGATGCCCCTGCTACATTTATACCAGCAATGGAATCTGCAAAATCCTTTGATGACGTACCAGCAACTTCAGATGATTTAACTGTATGTTCTTGTGCTGTGGTACTGTGAGCAACATTGAAGGGCACTTGTGGCAATGAATCACATTTTGTCTGTTGCCCTACAGCTCTCTCTTCACTGGATTTTGTTACTTGCACTATACCTCCATACATCAAACAATTAGAAGACTCTTTACTAAACAATTCTGGAGACAAACCAAAAGGAATTCTTTTATGTTGACTAGGTTCAATTTGCTGGACATCTGAAATATCTACCTCCATTGAATCTGCACTTCTACCTTCCACATTTAATAATTTTGATAATGAATGTTTTCTTTTTGAACACTCTTCCACATCGTCACTGGTTCGTTCTTGGGCTTGAACTTTTCCCTTTAGTAAAGTTGTTGAATTTGGCAAAGTTTCAGACACTTTACTAGCAGCACAGTTTTCATTGGGTTTTAATTCTGGGACACCAATAGACAAGAAAGAAACATCCCCAGCAGCTTTATTTCCACCTTCTTTCACTGTGATCTGTGATTCGTTAGCCACCTCTGATAAATTACAAGTCAATTTGACTGGTTCAGAAACTTTTTTCAAACCAGAATCTTTATTTCTATATGAAACATCAACCTCAACTAATGCCTTAACTGGCACATCTTGTTCTGGAGTACTTGAGATATCATCCATACCCACTTCTGACTTATTGGAGAGAGTTTCCATCTGAGAAGCACTGATGGCAATACTAACAACTGGTGCAATTTCATTTTCACTCACCAGAGAAACCTGTGGCAAACTATCCGCTGTCACTGAGGTATCATATTCTTGTGTCACAGCAGCAACAGAATGTTCAGCCTCAGAGTCACAAGCAGTTGTATCATGAGTTGGTCCCAAATTTTTACCACACAATGCCAAACTATCTTCCTTTAGTTCCTTTTGGAATGATGCTTCAATAAGTGGTTCGGAAAATTTTCCACTAATGACAGCCGTTTGATCTATATTTGATGGTTGTGCTAAGGTAAGTTCATTGTTTGAAAGATATTTATCAGGAATGCTATATAGAGATCTCCTATGTCCATTGTCGGTACTTCTTTCAAACTTGGTGATGTCTTCTACATGGGCATCATTCTTAACACTACTTTGTTCAACAGAGTTAGTTGTTTTATCCAACTGTGATACATTTCCTGCATTGTATGAATCGTCACTAAAAATTTCATTAGAAATATCAATACTGAGGAAATCACCAATGCAGCTTTCTCCTGAAGTATATGAGGGTGATACAATATCTCTCTCATTACTAGCATGACCACCACCACCACCACGTTGCTCCCTGTTTTCAACAGTGACTGGAATTATTCTTTCATTTTCAAAATTATTACGGTCAAATTGCCCATCTGCAATTCCGCAGCTTTGTTTGGGAGAATCATCTACTTCAAAATCAAGACGACGCTTCCCAGAAGCACTACTCAACTTAACTTCCTCGGCCATCAATAATAAAGATTCTGTTGTTCTTGTTTCTCTGGTAACAGATGACACCAATATTTTTGACGCACTCTCTCGGCTTGCAGAAGGAAGTGGCCGACGTGGACCAATGCCTCTTCTATTGAAACGCCTGTAAAATTGCATTATTTTAATTCATGGCATTTATTTAGTTATTTATAATAATTATGTAATATTTTAAACCTAATTTAAAAATAAAGAAGGCACAAATAAACAACAATTTAGCCACCTTAAGCCTCTTAAATCAAAGGTGGCAAAAAATAATTCTGTTCATGTAGGAACAACATATATATAAAGCTCTATTTTTGCAAATGCAGTACAGTGCAGCACAGAAGCCCTCGACACTCACCTAATTATTGTCACCTTTTGGAACAGTTTAGACAAATAACCCTACCCAAGAACCACACACACAATAAAATTAAAAATTCTGTCAAGAATGCAAGCTACAGTCACTACATATAAAATACAATTATCACAGTTCCGGTGAAAATATATTCAAACTAAATTTACAAATTTCATGAAACAGAACTAGACCACAAGAAATTGAAGTTCATTACAATTTGTTAGCATTTATTATAAAAAAAAATTTAATCCACTTAACATTCAATTAAAGTAAACTCACACTAAACTGTGATAATTACGACTACCAAATAAATTGAAAATTGACATACGTTACAATGTTGCAGTATATAGTAATTTATATATTCTGGAACTATTTAATTTTTTAATATTTTTGTAAAGGATAGTAGTAACTCATCCAGTATTTAAAATATTGTGGCAGTAATAATTAGTTTGTATTTTATATATATATTTTTTTCCAAATTTATTATTTTATTTGTCATTCAACAGTAGTAGCAGATGTCATAGGATGACAATGCACTTTTTCATTGGGTTAGTAAGCTTGGTACTTAGCCGTCATATTGCGCTACACGATGCAATAAGGAAAGTGCAGATGGTTACATTTGGCTGATGTGACCCACCAAATGAATATAACACAATATTTCTAGAGCCACCCCCGCATTTGTGTGCTATTTATAGATATTACCGCACCACACGATGCCTCGATTAGGCCGTGTTCAGATTATGAAACTTTCAATCAATATTTAGAGCAGGCACGACCCTTGTCGTACAACAGAAGTCAACAGAAGTCAAGAAGCGCTCGTCTAGAGAGGAGCAGCAAGTGACAATTGTAACTCACACCGGCAGTGCCTGTGACTTCAACCTTCTTTTAACTTTTGGACGTTTAAAATCTACTAAATTTATGTCCGCAGGTGTGAAGAGTCGTTAGGGCGCCGGGAGAGAAAGTAGTGATTCTCTTCCGTCTTTTTAATTTAATTATCTCCGCAGTGAGACTTTTTCAAGTGAATTATAACAGGCCGAATTTCTGTCTTTTGCTTGCTTTTACTGCAGCAGGTGATAAATGTTTTTGTATGTCGATATTGCAAAGGAAACACCAATAAATCTTCAGTGAACAGTTAACAGATTCATTATTAATTTATTTGCTTTGCACTAGGGATGTAACGATTCCACCTTTTTTTTTCCTTCTTGATCTCAATGCCAATACCACTCTCGATTCTAGATTCCAAAAATCGNGGGCGCCGGGAGAGAAAGTAGTGATTCTCTTCCGTCTTTTTAATTTAATTATCTCCGCAGTGAGACTTTTTCAAGTGAATTATAACAGGCCGAATTTCTGTCTTTTGCTTGCTTTTACTGCAGCAGGTGATAAATGTTTTTGTATGTCGATATTGCAAAGGAAACACCAATAAATCTTCAGTGAACAGTTAACAGATTCATTATTAATTTATTTGCTTTGCACTAGGGATGTAACGATTCCACCTTTTTTTTCCCTTCTTGATCTCAATGCCAATACCACTCTCGATTCTAGATTCCAAAAATCGCAATTCTTTTAGTTACAGACAATTACTTTACAAAACTAAATACTGTATAGGAGGGTGTGAAATTTAATTATTTAAACTAGGCCTACATTAGCAGTAGGCCTATTACTAACAAATAATATAACATGAACAGTGGGAGCATATTCATATGAAATTCCAAAAAGTTCAAAAGAGGCATATGAGATGATATTGAAAACATACATACATATTTATATATATGTAAATATATATATAAACATATATTTTTCGTCCACATAGTTTATCCGAAAATAATTCCAAACCTCACTTGACATGATAAATGTTCACCAGCACATGAAACTATTAAAAAAGTTTGCAAGAATAACATTTCTGGTAGTAAAATGTGTGTACATTGACATAAATTTACTCAAATTAACTTTTAGTGGAAGTTTTAACGTCTGTGAACACACGGTTTGAATCACGTAGTGCAACTGCAATCACAGCCAAGTATCATTGGGCAGGTTATGAATGCAACATACCGAATCTGTATGCTAACAAAGCTAATTCCTCTATCGATAACGAAATTAAAAGTAGCTAAGTACATTAATTATATTTTTTCAAATAGCAAATTTGCTAAGTTTGGAGTTTGTCAACGTCCTGGGGTGATGAGTGAGCACAACACACGATTAAAAACAAACACATTCCGAACAAAAAACAAAGAAAATTTGTTGGCGTGTTACGAATCATTTTAAACAAACCCATATTTAAAAACACCATGTTAGATCTCAGTAACATAGTTAAACATTTGGAGTCGAATTAAACATTCATCGCGTACTAGCTTATTTTTACGTGAATGTTTAAGTTATGAATATCGAAACTCCCGTCCCATATCAGCCAGCAATCGATACTTGCAACTTGTCGCTCGCATATAAAATAAATTCAGTGCGCACGGTTTACCGTAACTTCCAGTTTTAGTTAAATTTTCAAAATAAATACGTAGTGATAATGCTACATAATATACGATGCGCAAAATTTTTTTTAGCTTATAAAACGATCATTGAAATCTGTGAATAAACAGAAGAATCAAAACTTTCTCAACAATATTTGATGCATCAAATCATAATCGCATATGTAAAGAGTCTATAAAAAGCTTCTCGCGTGAAACCCGACTTGTATTTTATATATAACAACACATACAAACGTGAAAATAAATTTTTCCCAAAAATATTTGGAAAAATAATTTTCCGAGAAAATCGTTATGAATTCCCAACATTTTTCCCAAAGTTCGGGATCCCCCACATTCCTAGTTTTCATAATGTAACGAAACTTGCTAAAAACGAAACTACCAAATTGCGACCGAACTGAAGCTACTAAATATGTACAAATATACTAAATGGTAAATTTTAACACGGCCAGTACAGTTATATTTTCAGATTATTTCCGCAAATGGTTTTTTTGGCGGTGATAGGTAATGTATTTGTAGTAATTGGTTTTTGTTGCTTCGATTCTTGGACTTCCGATACTCGATTATACGATTCTTCAAGAATCGAGGGTATCGAGGAATTGTGGAATCGAGTGTGACATCCCTACTTTGCACTCTTTTTATCAAAGAACTTTTTTTCAATTCTGAGTATCTTGCTTTCAAACTGAACTAGTTCAAGCTAATGTTTATAGCAAACTCCATTTGAGTCTTCACTCACGAAATGTTACAAATGGCGCCTGCACGTGGGGCACAAATCTCGATACGCCCTGTGCCATTATGAAGCTTGTCAGGCACGCGTCTCATCAATTATTCACACGCACGAAGGTCAACCCAGCGGTCAACCCCAGTGGTCACCCGCACGCCGGAGTTCATCACTCGTGTCTACTGTCACCGTTAGGCGAGTGTTACCTATGTCAACAACAAACATCCAACGGCAGTTCTAGTCCAGATGGCAACAACATGCCAACAGTTCCAGGCAACGGGCTAAAACTAGTGACTCCAACCACAACACCGTTTGTTCCAGCCAACCCTAAGCAACGCCAAGGTACCCAACGACTTCAGCGCAGAAGAGGACCGACAGGAAAACAACAATCAAATCGCAAGTAAAAATGTTGCAGATTGACTGTTTATTTTTTTTTGTTGAGTTTAGGTTTTTAAACATTTACTACAGTGGTTTAGTTCTTATTGTAATGTCAGTAATTAATTTTGGAGGCCGCAGCCAATCTGACTGTTTTAATTAATGCAAGTGAAAACTTAAATCAATCAGGCGTCAAGATGGCACTTTACTCTGATAGTGAGCTAAATTTAACTTAAAAAGAAAATATAGAAATGGTAGATGATCAATTAGGGGAGAAAGCAGATGGTAACATTCCAGTAATGTATAAGCAGGACAATATTTACAGTATGCTTTGAAAAATGCAACAGAGCATAATTATGGTGGTCAACCTGAAAATTACAGGCAACGAGCAATATATTATTCAGAAGCTAAAACAGGAAATTGAAGGCAGTGAACAAAGGCTTAAACACAATCTAGAAACCAAGTTAGAAAACTGGGGGTACAGTTAACAATTCAGTGTGAAATTAGAATGCAGGAAATAAAAGAACAAATAAAACAGTTAGGAATTAAACCTCTGGCAAAAACACAGGAGTTAGAGGTTAAAATTCAGAAAAATAAGCAGCCTGTATAAGTTTTGAATACTAATGTTGTAACTTTGGGCGTGCAGTTACAGCCGATGTTACGTTGCCACGGCCAGCTCAGAAGTAGTACACAAGACTCAGTAAAATTGACGCTGATTAATTAAGAAATAAGTTCAAGTTCCAGAGTATTTTGTTCTATACTTTATTTATCATTTAGTGACACAGTTCACATACGAAGTTCCGGTATGCAGAGTACGAACCGTTCACAGATAAATATACAAGTGCAGAACAGTGCCACCGTCGTTTACAGATTATTCATGTCCCAAAACTTGCATCGCAAGACGAAGTTACGAAGGCAGGAGGGATGTTCGTTCCCTCCTGGCACCCTAATGACCTCCCACACCAACAGAAATAATTTGATAAAATTATTTAGGTTAAGCCGAAAAGAAATGTAGTGATAAAAGTTTTAACGGTCGCGGGTGCTCGCCGGTGTGGGTGAAGTTCTTCACGCCCGATCCGTCTTCTCTGATGATTGGTTACTTTTTCTTTTCTCTGCGATAGACACCACTAGTATTTATTATGCAGGCCTATTGCCCCCTTCTCCTAAGATAAGGGCACGGCATCTGGCATCTGCCAGCAGCATCATCCAAACTGCGTTGTAGGAACTAAGACTGTCGATGTCAACATTCAGATAAACGATATTCTCGTAAAACAAAACTTGTCGACGCATTCTGAAAGTTTATAAATAATGCTGACGCTTCACAAAAACTGAAAATAACAAGAGTAAACAGACTCCTGATAACCGTAAAACGGCAAACGTATGCCCGATAAACAAACTATCACGGGAAACGAGCCACTGTGGCTTTAATTTCAAACCCGATAAAAATATTACAAAGCATAGCAAAGCTTAATAAAAACGAACGAAATTGAAACACATGTCCCAAAAATTAAGAATACTGCGTCATTACATTACCCCCCTCGGTTTGGGATAGATTTTGAAGAAATCTTTCCCAAAGCGAAACCTATCTTGTATGCTGCTGTTCTGTAAACCACTGTGCCTCTGCTCCTTGACAACAATTTACATATAACATGGTAATTAACTAATAACAAAAAATATTCACTTAATTAACTCCTGACACAATTATTTACTTCACCTGTTGAAGAGTAACAAGATATTGACGGGGATGCTGAAAGAAAATTATACCTTTCACTGGTTTTAAATAGTTACAAGTATGGCATAACAGAAGTCTAGTGATTAAATACAGTGGTATTTGTATAAGCAACCGCAATGGCATGCTACGTAGTAGTTTCAGTACCACACAAAACCCGATTTCGCACACAAAGGAATACCGAAAGTATGTCCACTGTTTACGGTAATTATTGATTAAACTCTGTTAAGTGGCTCGAATAACGCAAATCCGGCCTGAAGGACCATAAAATGTTTCCACACAAAATCCTTCACAATAATTCCAACTGCATAACGTCCAGCAAAATGGAGTAACGGTAACCAATTGTTTTCCTTCATAGATGGCACAAGTCAAGATGGCCGCCGGCCATAGCACTCAACAGTTGGCGCTCAATTTGAATTTGAATCCACGTACATACACAAAACGACACAAACCTAAACAAATACTGGAATGTATCAATCACACAAGTCACTGAAATCATCAGGAGACATGTTGAGACACAATGCTGAGTTACCGTACCTAAAAAGTTCCTGAAGAGGAACTATCCTTGTGCCATCGTGCCCGCCCCACAGCACTCCTCCCACCACTGAATCAATGTTACTCTGCACAACAGGCATACTGCTCTGTACAAGAAAGTATGCTCAATACCACACGAAGGAGACCTGTTGGTATTGTTCCCTCAAACTGGCAACTCCTTTTCGCTAAATACAATGCCCATGGGGCAAGTAACAACCCCATCATAAATGAGCAACATGGAGCACCTAAGGAAGTTGAACCATGGTAAATCAAGGTGTGAGGTAAATCAAGACAGCGCAATCATGACAATGTAATCATGAAACTAAACACACTCACAACTCTCAAGAGAAGAAACCCATGAAATCAAGACCAGTGCTCATCCCATCTACCAAATGACAATAACATTCTGAAATACAAAAATAGAAATGATTTTGTTTTAAAGTGTAACACTCAAAATCGATTCATTCACACATAAACTTTTTTTGCAGCTTAAGAAGCCCTGAATGACTATGGAATATTGCAAAGTATGATGTTCAGAGGCTATAAATGTTTTTCTTTATACAGGAATTTTGCAATTTTAATCAATATAGTCTTCTATGTTGGAGACTGCTTGTTGTCTTTATTTCACCTATGGGCAATGGGTGAAGAATATCTTGAATGTTCGCTAAAATAATAGAGCTATTGCATTGTAATTCCTTATCATCACTAGACAACTGTAACATCGCAGTTAAGTTTAACTTCTAACTGAAACACTGCAATAAGTTGCATGAAGTACTACAAATATCATACAATAGTAAACACTACAGTCATACTTACGTAACATCAGTCACTGGCCACAATGGTGAACAAGACGGCTGCTCTAAAGTTGGTCCAACAACTCTGGTTCCAGCAGTTTTACTTTCATCACTAGCTGATTCCTTACTTGCTGCAGCAGTATCGCTGACACTAAAAATGGACTCTGATGATTCTTTTGTGGTGTTTTGTATAATGCCTCTCATTTCTTTTTCAGTATTAACAGGAACTGCTACTTCATGGTCAAATTTCTCTTGATCTGTGGCCGAGTGCCCAGCCCAGGTATAATGCTCAATTACTCCAACTTTTTCTTTTTCACTAGCTATCTCTGTATGCTCCTTGCTTCCAGCAAAAACCGTCTCTAAAAAATTTAATACATCTATTACAAACTCTGAAGAAATAAAGATAACACTTAAAAAATCCAGAAGACAAGCACAATATTTCCTGTAGGAAACCCACACACAATAGAACCTCTATCCATAGAATTTCAGGAGACTGACATAAAAATTCTATAGATGCAGACTAGACATAATAGTCAACCAAAAAAAAAACCCAAACTCATTAAACTTTATGTTGAACACATTGATAGGCCTGTGTTACGTATTTGTCAAGTTTAACTAAAAGAAAATAATGCAAATGGGAATATTAAAGAAAGCATTCATAATACAGTAGAACCCTGTTATAAAGTTCTCAAGGGAACCAAGAAGTGTTGACCTTATATGTAAAAAAATAAAAATAAACAATCCACTCTTAATTTTTCCGGTACACACACTCAAACTTAATAAAAACCGTATTTAAACAAGTCTTTTGAAGCCACGTGCACAGGAAATTGCTGCAGAGGTAGCAGAAGTATTATCCATAGAGCAACCAACAACAGTTGCAGTTACTAGCTAAGAAATAAAAATGTCTTGAATGTTGTGATTGATAAAGTGCAGTGAATAGGGTTTCCTTAATTTTGCATTGCCTTTTTTGGTAACTTTCCGGGCATATTTATTAGTGTTACATTTGTACGTATATGCATTCGTAATTTTCATGAAAAATCATTAACGTGAAAAACTTGCGAGTGTTGTTGGCAACGTCGCATCGCGAATCAATATCTTGAAAATAGGGCACCGCTGTTTCTTGTGGTTGCTGGTCGTTACCAACATGGCTGCTGCCGTAAACATTGCAATTGCTTGCTGAACGTCTAATAAAACATCTACTATGTACTATATTTCTACATTTCCCAGTTTTTTTGTATTTCCTGCTCTCTAAATACATGCTGTGTAGTCTGAGACGTCTGGTGTTGATATTTATTATTTTTTGTAACAAAGTACGAGTTAAGTGCGACATTGTGACGAAATCAACAACAGGTTATTTTGGAAGTTGTAAATTACATAAATAGGACTAAACACAGGGCAGTGAGACATAAGCAAAACCTATGTGTGTTGAAAATTTATTTTATTTGAGTTATCTATTAGTATTACTTGTGCATGTGTACATAATGTACTGTATACAGATTTCGTATGCCATGGCGACTATAGTCGGTTCACAACGGGAAGAAACTTTTGAAAATCAACATTTGAAAAAACTCCCTAGCCGTTAGCTACATGCATATAACATTACAAACAGCGGCGAGCGCGGATACAGTTATGCCGTTAGGTTGCCAGCACAAAGAGAGGAAATAGTTCTAAAGTTTTAACGTAATTGTTAATTTATCCCTTACAAATGGGTTTCGAAAAGACTTGTATCTTATTATGCTAATTATTAATGACGTGATGATAACGTACTTTGAATTCAATGTTTCTTGCATACTCACAAGATCACGCTCAAGGTGAAAGTAGAGCGGCCATTTGTTTACAAACCTTCGTTCCGTGTGTTGTTGGCGAGATGTGGTCGACACACGTGCCAGAAAATTGGTGCGATTATCTTGTTTAACCAATAATAATTCATTTACTAGTTTTTTTTTCTAATATCCTTTCTTCATTATTTCTCGTTGTGCTGATTTCTTTCGTTTCTGATACCTGTATAAGAGATTACTCGTAGTGCGTTCTCACGAGTTTCATATTTTTTAAATTNGATTTCTTTCGTTTCTGATACCTGTATAAGAGATTACTCGTAGTGCGTTCTCACGAGTTTCATATTTTTTAAATTTGTTTCAGGTTTGCTTAAAATTTTATTTATTGTATTTTACGTTATATGTTGCGGTAGTTTTTNTTTTTATTTTTACAGGAAACCCTATAAACTTAATAATTACCAAAATAAAACGTTAAAAATACACGTAGACAAAGTCGACGACGTTATCAAGTTACTAACAAATTTTCTTTATGTTCTTGTAAACACATTTCGTGGGCCAACGTAATTGATCTTAACACACACAACTTGCAAACGCAATGGTTAATACTACAGATATTTTAACATACCTTAGCACTGTAGATTTGGAGAGTTTCAACATTTCTGCCACTCTTTCCGCGACGTTGCAGGGTTTCATTTCCCCTCAGCTAATTAGTGAATACAACGATTCGGTGAGGTTAATGATGTCCTGTTGGCGTTGGTGACTTCTCTTTTATTCACCTTGCTAGAACTCATGACTGCACACAAAAACTACCGCAACATACAACGTAAAATACAGTAAATAAAATTTTAAGCAAACCTGAAATAAATTTGAAAAATATTAAACACGTTAGAACGCACTATGAGTAATCTCTTATACAGATTTCAAAAGCAAAAGGAATCTGTACGAGAAGGTTAGCACAAATTAAAGTCATACATTATGAAAAATCTAATAATAAAGAGCTGATATTAGTATAATAAAAACCGATAAATGAAATATTAGGTTAAACAAGAATCGCACAAATTCTCTACAGCACGGCCATCCGGGGGCTTATGAGAGATTGGCGTTGCCATGTTAATGTTGTTGGATGGACTCCTTGAATGTTGACACATTTCATTGCAAAGTATTGTGTCTATAATATGTAATCAAAGTGAAAGTTTTTCTCCCCCACCCAATCCCCCAGTCAAAATCAAACCTATACACACACACACACACACACACACACACAGAGAGAGAGAGAGAGAGAGAGAGAGAGAGAGAGACAGAGAGGCACACGAAACATCTCATTTTTAATACTCACATTTTGGGTTTATATAATGAAATGTTTTTCGCTTGCATCACATATTCTTTTGTGTGAAATTCTCAAGATTAAAAACTTTACGCTTGTGGAATATCCATTAATAATATATACATTACTTTTATGATGGGTACGTGCATGTACGAACACATGTACACACAAACAGTGGAATGTAAACATTGCATGTAAACATTGCCATGTGACTGCCACATGGCAATGTTTGTTTACCCTTTGGCAGAAGGATACGAAATGGGCTTGAAAGTAGATCTTTAGCAGGGCTTCAAGAAAGTCTCTTCCAGTCATGAACCGACTATACAGTTTTGCACTTCTGGCCATTCGTTACTCCTGATCCAATATTAAAAAACTAAAATTTAGCAGAAATTTGTTTTTGGCAAACAGTCTATCTATAAAACGATATGTTATTAAATAATTTCTTTTTTTAACATTTCATTGATTACTACAACACAGTAGAAGTGTAGCACCATTCATATTTGAAGATAATTACATTTTTCTGTTAATACTTTGTTGTTAAATGATTGGAGCATGTAATTTTGAGCGATGCTACTGAAATTTTTGTTCGATTGATGAGGTAAAAATTATATTTTGGAGTTCGCCAAAAGTTGACTTTTTTTTTTTAGCATTATTTACATAGGAATTTTGTCAGGACCAAGCAAATTTTCTGTAGACACTGACTTTTGATTCATCCATGTTCGATGGAGAGTGTTTCCACTTGTACTTTAACTACATGTTCATAAATTTTTTTGTTGCAAATAAATATTAAAACTCAAGGAGATATCAATATTTATTTTAAAATTATTTACATTTTGAAGTGAAGTGCAAAATGTGTACTGTTTGAATCTGTGGGTGTTTTCAAAGTTAAAATTTGATTTTACGATGCATTAAAAAAAAAATGAGAGAGAACAGAAAGAAATTAAAATTGGGAAGTTCAAATCAAGAAACTTTAACTTACATTATGTTTTCAATAATATAAAGTTTAATATTTGCTGGGTGCAAAAGATAGTTTCACAGGGAAGAAAAATCTGAAACAGCACTTGGTAGGCTCCTGATTGGAAAAATAACACGACTATAACAGCAAATATTCCAATAAAATTAGGTTTTGTCGTGATACTAAACAATCGGTTAAACACAAGACTGATATAGATATACCATATTATATTCATAGATTAATAGTGATGGGTTGGTATAGTACCATACAGTAATGTGACTCTGGCAGTAAGTTCAATCTTAAAGGACACATAAAAGTATTTTTAGAGCATCTTTGGGACTTGCAAATGCCCCGTATGCTAAAACATAACAGTGTAATTCGCTACCAAAATTTATGTTGGTGGCACACCTAATGGGTGGAATCTGCTTTTTCCGTTTGCCTTAGAGAAAGAACTAGCAGTATATTTGAAGTTTGCTTTGATGGAAGGAACTCTTGGCTGAATCACTGTAGGATGAGGCTTCTGCCAATGTACTTCCCACATTTAGCATATCAGTAGTGCCTAGTTATGGTGGGTTGTTCAAAACCTCAAAACCTTAGAATACCATCAAATACACACTTGGTATTCAAAAGTTTCTAGGTAAGATTTAAACTATCTAAGCAAAGATGAAAAAGTCAATACAGTATTGGAGTATTCACTTACTGACAAAAAATGAGATTAATTCATATCTATGAATACAGGATGCTGGTGGACCACTAAAATCAGTATCATCACTACAGTGCGACAAAACATGATTTGTAGAGTACCACTACAAGCATGCACTGAAACTCAATACTTTATTCAGCAAACATCTTATCTTTGGTGCAACAAATACCTCTTTCCTGCCTCAAAAATTTTTGAGCCTTTCATCACATATAGAATACTTTCTATCCTAAAACTGCATCCAGCTTGCTAACATACTCAAAATGAGTTTTCAACCCTTGGGTTTTTGACGCAAAAATTACATTTTTCCCAAATCCAAAGAGTTTTTCAAATTTCAATATTGATCTTGAAGTCCAAAAAAAAAATATGCATCCACTATTTCTTTTTCAGTATTTGCTAATTTGGTCTAGAAATCAAAATTTTACTAGAATTTCTTGGTAAGACTACGGTTAGCAAAAATACAACACAACAAACTTTGTGTTTTGTTGTTGGCAGAAAACAAACAAACATGGCCACCATGGACAAAAACCTTTGTTATGAAGAACAAATTATGTTTTGTCAGCACTGAATTCATCGCTTAGATTATTAAATACTTTGTTTTACAAAAATCTGTGTTGCTGATCATGCCAAAGGAATGTTGAACCCTTAACAGAAATTCTTATATTACATTATCCCTAACATAAAAAAAAACAATAATAGAAAGTTATTTCACATCAAGTTGAATACCTACCTGCTTCCTCTTGCTGTTCATCCACACCTTCTTCAAACTCCATTTTCTCTGATGAATCCAAGGATATTCTAAATTGTATACGTTTCACAGGAGTGTGCGTGTCAGATTCCAAGTCATTCAAGTTAGATGTGGTTGCTGTGGAAGCAAGTGTCTCCAATGACACGTCTCTCGTGCTAGGATATGAACGCACCTGTATTGTACAAACTTGTGTCAAAAGTTTTGTGCACAAAATTTATTGAACCATAACATTCACAGGTTAAAAATACGTGGAATCTTCAAAATGGAAGTGACGGGTTTTATATTATTATCCACTGCATTATTTTAGGACATTGCAAATACAAAAGAAAAAAACAGGGTTTCTAGCAGTAGTCTTATAACAAATTCTCCCTAGCCAACATGTATGGCAAAATTTAGAAACATCTTTATATTATTACCTTAGATGATACAATTACACATGTACAAACAAAACAACCCCAAAGCATTTATGTAAAGTTTCCTAAAAAGGTGGAACAAACCAAAGTAATGTGTAGTCTCTTAACACATTCCTAACCACTTTATCTAAATTCCCCGACATTTCCCCAACTTTTCCATAAATGTAAAATACCGTGACTTCTGCAGGTTTTCCATTTCCTTGATGCTAGCCACCCTCAAAGAAAAGAGTAAAAGAAGAGATTGTGGTGCATCACCTTAAGGATCCCTTGTGGTGTAGAGGTAGTGGACTGGGCGGAGAGCATGTGTGGGAATCCTGGCGAGCTCACATACAAGCTGTGGAGCGTGGACCTCACTCTGCGCGACAGGGGAGGTCTCTTTATGCTGCCAGCACTGCACATAATTAGAGACACAATTACACTCCTCAAAACAAATCACTAGTGTTGTGCAAATTTGACTTTTCATTTAAGGAAATGAAAATGAAAATTAAAAAATTTTCAATTGAATTTAATGAAACTGGAACAAAAATGAAAAATAATGTTATGACAACTCAATTTTAATAAACGTTAAAACGAAACTCTTAAAATTTTAACAAGTTTTTTAAAAATATATTATGAAACATATTGTTGCTACGATAAAACCATTGAAAAACTCAAAAATTAAAATAATATGACAAAACAGTTCTGCAAATTTTTTAATTTTATTTTCTTGTGGTAACTTTAGAAATATTACATTAAAAAAAAAACTAACAAGTGGATGCTTGAACTAAATTTTTTCATTTTGTTATCAACCACACATTTGAAAAGCACTCAAATAGTTCTTGAACTCCAGGTTTCGAAAGTTTAAGTTTTCATTATTTCGACATACTGAATATTTGCAAAACCCTACAAACCACACTACTACAATTAAGTGAACGGCAACAATCCACATTTCACATAATTGTAGTGAGTGATATTTTGAAAAATACAGTATATAAGGTTAAAGTACTATACTAGAAGATGTGTTTCCAATTAGAAGATACAATTAAAAAAAATGCATACTGCATTTCATTACAATTTTGTGGCATTTTACTAGCACACTATGGCACTGCAAATTTTTCTTCAAGCGTATCACTTACTAAAGAAGAATAAAAACCATTAGAAAAAAAAAACTCAAAAATTTTAAACAAATCTTTAGCTTGAGTAGACAAAATTCTGTAACTAACTACTACTGTACAACAGTGATCAGAGAATCTATTTACCTGCTTTGTTCGTGCAACGTGTCATCACAAATGGTCTTCCCTGTTGTAGGCAGCATTAGTGATACGTTTTGATCTGCACAATAAGCAAAGACCATTAAATAGTAAAAGTCAACACATAAATACTGCATATGTATATTACTTCAAGCACTGTTCACATCCCTTTAGATAAAAAAAAAATTAGCTTTAAGAAGTACACCTTAAAACTGACCCACATGATTAGTAAATTAATGGTTGGTTTTCAGCTAATTAAGCACCTGTAAACCCTGCTTAGTTTTAATTTTCAATTAAATTTGTATTAATTAAGACTTGCCTGGACCAAATGAGTAGTATTTGTATGGAAAACAAGGAACACTGTAAAAATGTGGTAATGGGTATGTGATAGTAAGGTCACATTCAAACAATAAATCAACTTACTTTCCTGCAAGAGGCCTATTAAAATGTAGCTCACACTCGCTACTAGCTGCTCAGCGCACTCTGTGTTTAGGGTTTTTTTTTGGGTGAATGGGAGGACCTATACATCCATCTAGTTTATAATTTCTCTCAGAAAACTTCTAAATATGAAAATAATCTCATATTTTATTAAAACTATTTTTGCTCTAAAAACTACTGAACATGGATGCATTTTCCAACATTTTAAGGGTCACAGACAATCAAAATAAGTAAAATTTGATCTTAAAAACAATATAGATCATACTAGTCAATCAAACAAATCCTCCAAAAGTAGCATACATTTTCCAGAAAACCGTAAATGGTCACACAATTTTTTAGTTTTGACTGTAAATGTGCCTCAATTGTTAATGCTATGGTCCATGGAATTCAGATCACTTATGTTTTTGTATTGCGTGACTCAGACAAAGATGCTGAACAACATGCCTGGCTACTTCTATACAAAATTATTGCATTAGAATTAGGGATGGGTCGAATAACAAAAAATATCGGTTCCGGTACCGATTGTACAATTTAAATATCAGTTCCAGTATTCGGTTCCATTTCGAACACTTGCCTTTTGCTTGCAACTTTATTAAACCAATGCAGGTAAAATTCATTGAATGTTTTATTTAACCTATGGAAGAATTGAACAATAACGAAGTGTGAAGATAAGTTTTAATGTATGCAGATAAACTTGTATTAAATTTATTTAAGGTTAATAAATACGTAACAAATTATTTTTTTACAATAATATGTGGTGATTGTGATATGTTTGGAAAATACTTTAATTAAATAACTCGTGGCGCTAAAAGCAAAAATATTGTGGTGTGCTGTACTATAAAGGTAATCTACCAACGTCGTTAAAAGTCAACTACTGTGGTGGGCAGCGGGATTCTTTTTTTGCTTCTTTTATAGTCAGTGGGCAGCCCCGACCCCCTCTGTTTTTTAAATTTTTTATGCAGTGATTGTGCTGGTCTGGTTTTTTTTGTCTGCTGGAATGTGACACCTCTCAAAAAAAGTCTCTTCTACCTCTCTTCCCTCCTTCCAATAACATAAACAAAGAAGACTTGGATAAATGTATCAATTGGCTAGCAGTGAGGCTTACAGGGCTGATAGATCAAGAGAAAGAGAAGGGAAGGGAGAGGAGTGTTGATGTAAGAGCGAGAGATGAGATAACAGACTGTTCCCCTACACTTCCCTCCAAACATCACCGATTACGACTACCACTCCTTAATTTTTTTCACAGTGCACCCCAGAAATTTTTTCCTTTATTTTGGGGAAAAAAGGGCGCACAACACAAGTATTTTCTCTTTATTCCGTTTCCCTGCACACAACATTTTATTTAACTAACCCCTCGAAAAATATTATAGCAGGGTTATACCTTACTTCCAAAAATGCTCAAGCTGTATACAGTAAACAGGTGCTCACCTTCCTCAGCTCTCCAGTCTTTGGGGTGCCCCTTGCAGTAAATTTTGGCCATCAACTGCCGCAGAGGCATCTCGTCACAATGCAGGCGCCGCCTGCGAGGCCTATGCAGCCTCTCCCGGTTGATCCTGTCGTTCTCCGCCAGACCCTCTGCCACCCTGCAGGCAGGCCCATCACACCATCTCTCACCGTAATACAGCCACAAGAGAATATGTATACAGGTGGGTGGAGGTTGTCAACTTGGAACATTTTTAGGGTTGAGCAAATATTCTGCATACCAAAACAATAATGAAAAACCAGTCTTTTAATTTTTTTTTAAAGAAAACCGGTAGTTGAAAATGTAAATTAAATTAAAATTTTTCATTTCAATGAATATTCAAGTGCTTATCAAATGTTAGTTTTGCTGAATAACAATGAAAATGCATGTGTGCATCATTTTGTGTCAGTTATATTAATACTAAAACCAGTATATAAACATAAACTTGAAATGCTGGCAGGATAAATTTGTTAAGTTCTTCAAAGGATATTATCACAGCATTAATTTATTTCGTAAGCAATACACTCACGTCACTTTGACGCGCCATGAACAACGTCATTCATTCATCCAGCCTCGCCACAGCTACGGCCCTCTCCTAAGAAGAACCGTTATGCCATACACGCCACCAGATGCCTTCCGAACCAGGGTAGTTTGCCTGGCCGTTGCCTCCTGCTGCGCTGCAACCATCTTAGCACCACGTTGCCGCTTACCCCACCAGAGCCTGGCACGTGTGGGGAAGTCTCCGCTGCTCTCTGTTTCTCTCCTCTCCCCTTCACGTCTCTCTCTCCATACCCCGCAATCCCCGCGCTGGCCCTGTGAGCTCAGTATAAATAGAACCCGAAGTCCACAGTTTGAGGCTGTCTCGCACCAGTCCAATTGCCCGGTGTTATTCTGCCCAAGAACGACCAGAATTCATGTCTCGCCTTCGCAGAACGTCACGCTGCCCGAAGAACTGCCAACTTTTTAAAGTCACAGCAATCTTACGCTGTCCAGTCGAGAATACTGCTCTGCACAACACTGCCACACTGCCCGCCGGCATACCGAAACCCCTGTGGTTCCAACTATCTTGTAGCTTACTATCAGCTATCACGAGTGCAAATACCGCAGTCTTCGGCTTCCCCTCGCTTCCCGCATTGCCGCATCTTCCGAGACATAGATAACTATATCAGTTGGCAACCTGAGATCGGCCCTTCAAGCCTCAGTCAGGGTACAGGCTGGTTTGTGTGTGTTTTAACTGAGCAATCAATAAAACAGGTATAAATTGGAATTGGTCGAGATGTCTCTCTAGCAATCTGTATTCCTACACCTTGTCCTTTCTCTTTCCGGTTCGTCACCTGTCCTAGTAAGACTCATCTAGGGTTAGCCACGAGCCGAAATCTTGCTCCTTTTCTCTCCTATTGATAGCTATCTCGAAGTGCAGCTTAGGAAGCTTGCTTTCCTGGGCCACATTAGAGCAGTTGTCTCTTGGACTACCGACCTTGCAGTAGTGCCCGGGTCAGACAGCAGCGTTCTGCACGGCAGGTTTCTTGATTGGAAATGATAGCCCAACTCCCAACAGGAGTCCTGCTTTTCGTGACACCTGGGTCAGACCGCAACATTCCGCGCACCAGAGAGCAACGAGAGTGGACGCCCTTTGCCGTCTATAGTAACCTTCATCTTGGAACTTGGGTCAAATTGCGATGTTCCGCGTGCCAAGTCTCTGGGTTGAAGACCAGTACAGACCTCCCACCTCACCTGACCTCCACATCCCTCATTCCATTAGGCTGTGTCTATCCCTTACTAACCACCCACTATCAACCTAGTTGGTTTTCCCCCACCACCTTATGCCTCATTATACAGATTGGCAGGGCAAATCTGTCAAGTTAGGGTTAACTCAGGCTGGGGTACAAAGAGAAAGCGGTCCAGTTGACATCCAGATATACTCCTGAAAGAAAGAGGAGACTGCACGTCAAACTGGGTTATCCACCAGCTCAGTAAGCTCCACTTCTAACCTGTGTGCTTCGTTTGGCTGCCGATAGGTGATATTTTC
This sequence comes from Clitarchus hookeri, assembly GCA_002778355.1. Lineage (NCBI taxonomy): Eukaryota > Metazoa > Arthropoda > Insecta > Phasmatodea > Phasmatidae > Clitarchus > Clitarchus hookeri. Next base: position 102,534 of record NQII01002410.1, on the reverse strand, counting down.
ACAAAATTATAGCATTCACAATGCAATATATAAAAAATAAAAGAAATACTGAAACAAAAGTGCTGTATGTGACAGCTGATGGCTCATCTAGGGTTCCATCTGGCATTCCTCTGTTTGCTTGAGCCAAGATGTACTGTCGATGATGAACTGGGCAAAAGGGGAAAGAATGTTGCTTCATGGGTGGCAAGGGCAGTTTCCCAAAAATAACTATTTTCAGTCCAAATGCTGTGGTAGAAGATTTAGCCTGCACGTTTATTGTAGTAATTCATGAAGGCTGGATGTGGTTCCTATCAGTACATTGTCATTATAAAATCACAGAAAAAAGAAAATTAAATGAAGTATTTTTTGTAAGATGTATGTAAAAGATGAGAGCTCTCCTAGTACAAATGCACAAAGTCTTCAATATGTACACAAGGCACTAATGAAATAAATAATTCCCAGTATACAAAAAATAACTAGGTCTACAGTATTTAGTTTTCTTGACTTTTTTACCTATACAAAGTATGGGTGAAAAATGCCCATACTGAATTCTACCTGTCTTGAGCTATCAGACAAGCATTAAAGTATATATACTATATAGTCAAATGCCAGTTAGGAATTAATTGTAAAAAATGAGACTGACAAATTTTCAACATAGTGAGAGTATACTAATGTAATGTTTATGCCAAAACCAGAAGCTAAACCTGTTATTTAATGAGCACACTTTAGTGAAGATGGCAGAAGAAATTTCAGTGACTGTGAGATGCAGCTGAAACCAAATCAAATGGCTGGCACAAAAAGTTTACAAAGTGTCTTCCTACATACAGTACCTGCCACGCATGGTGAAATACAACACCCTCATGTCTTCTGCATCTGGAGAACATGAACTTCGCAAATAATTCAGAAACTCCTCCTCCTGATAACCCAACAAAGGTTGATGCATCACCTTCCTCAACAAGCCTGCTCTCTCACAACCTGTTCAACACAAACATGAAACAAAAAAAGCTCTACCAAACAGGTGTGCTGTTTTACAGGTTACATAAAAATATTAGAACAGTGGTATCAAAAACCAGCAAAATTAAATACAGACAGGAAAATTTCCTCAAGGAGAGAAAGCAATGACCATGTGTGAATAATACGCTAAATTTTGAATAACACTGTATTTACAAAATAATAAGCATAAAAATATCAAATAATTTGTTGAATGCCATCTGAACTACTGTACAGTCATAACATCATCTAGCTATTGTATTGAGCTAGTTGTAAAGTAAAAATGCATGGTAAATATGGAATTGACTAAGCAGGTTAATAAAATTTGGAAGAAAAAAAAGTGAAAACAATGGGGAGTACATAATCACTAAGTGATAATACATACTTGTAAAGAAGTACTGCAACACATCTCTCCAAGATTTTTCAAAACAAAATTCATGGACAAATTGGAACGCAGTGTCGAAGCTCCTTTCCGCAAGACACACCATTAGATATAACCTAAAGTAAAGAACATAATATATATTATAACCTACATTTTTTTTTACTAGGTAACTGGTTAGACAATATGACTCAGCTTACTTAAGTCTACAACTACCATGATGTGTGTTACAGTAAAACTCATTTTACAAACAAAGCAGAAATGAAACCAAATATTGCTTAAAGTGCTACAAAAAACTACATCACTTGAAACAATTAAGCACATGTAATTGCAGAAAGTTATTATAATTATGGTGAAATTACTTTAGTAATCCTAATAGTTTATGATGCACTATCATGTTCCACATTAAAAACAAGTTTAATATACTCATTTCAGCGAAATAGCTTTTTGTTCACACTTGCCATAGCAAGGTTGCTACAAAATATCAGAATCATATTTTCCTAATCTTTCCATGTTTTCCAGCGAACAATAAAGAAAATTTTAGGCCTTCATCAGCATTAAATAAAATAACTATACCAAAAAATATTCTACTTTATGAATGTGATTAAGATTATATATATAGACACACACATGCATGCACGCACGCCCACACCTGCCCACACACACACACGCACGCACCACAAGCTTCAATTTCCAGGATTTGAAACTTGTCTCCCTGAATTTTCCAGGTTTTCCCTGTCCATTTCAAATTCCATGACTTTTCAAGCTTTTCCATGTTATAAAATTGGTTTTCCTTACTAAATATTTTATTACATCTGTGAGGTATATACAATGTTTTGAAGTGAAGATGTCTATGTGTTAAAATATTATTATTTTATTAGCGTACATCTCATTTCCTTGCGGGAAATGTAAACATGGGTCACATCACCACCATTTTTGTTAAGCATATGCACAATGATGCAGTGTGCTTTTTCATTAACTTTAGCTTGCTCAGCAGTCTTTTACGCATAACTAGGGTACTTGCGCAGAATACATCATCCTATTAAATTAATCATTTTCATTAATCAAGAACGGAAGTTTGAAGGGTGACTTTGGGGGCGCGCGCAGCGCCCCACCCTTAAGGAGTAGAGGGTTGGAACAAAATTTGTGCACAGCCTTAAACCTTCCTCTTTCGATCCCACCACCCCTTCCCCTCCTGGGAGGAGAAGTTGCGACCAGAGGGGTGTGCTTTTAACTTTGGTCGGTGCTGGAAGTCGCAGTTTTCGGTCGATTTCGCCAGGATTTGAGGGAGGGCTGTCTCTTTGGACCTTCCCTCAGCTGTTGGGTCAGTTATGCCGTTTTGGAAAAATGTTGGTACCCCTGAGGGGAAGGGGCATTTGTTTTTCGGCTCTTGAAGCCACAGTTTTCAGCCGATTGAGGTGGTATTTGAGGGAGGGGTGACTCTTCGGACCCTCCCTCGACTTAAAGTTAGTTAGGTCCTTTTGCATAAATGTCAGTACTATAAAAGTGTACCATAATATGTAACATAATTATTGTACAAAGCCAGCAGGCCCATATCTTATCGTACCATAATTAAAGTACAGTATAGCATAACATAGGTATTTTGTACGATAATTTAGAAATTCGTACTGTAATTGACTCAGCACCGCTCAAGTTTACCTTTAAGCCTGAAATGAACATTGTTGGGCCGTACCATTATTAGATCTGCACCACACATATTGGTATTTCGTACGATAATTTCAAAATTAATCCCACAATGGACTCTACACTTACCAAGCTTATCACAGGCCATATTTATGACCTGGGCTTCAGATTGCACGCATGTACATGCTTCACCATTGTTGACTAAGAAAGCGGGTTACGCGGGCCCTACTTCTTTTGAGGTCAGCATTTATCGCAGTTATTGTAGCCCCTAGGAATACATTAATATAATTACACTCTCAAAAAAANAAAAAAAAAAAAAAAAAAAAAAAAAAAAAAAAAAAAAAAAAAAAAAAAAAAAAAAAAAAAAAAAAGGTGGGTTTCAAATTGCACCCGTTTACCTGCCTCACCCAAGGATAGTGAACCCGCGAATTCCGCGGGCCGACCCCTTGGTTTATATTTAATCAATGAAAACAATATAACATTTCTCATTTCCTTGTGGGAAAAGTAAACATGTGTCGTACCTCCGCCATTTTAGTTATAGTCGGTTCACGACCGGAAGAAACTTTTGAAAATCAACCTTTGAAAAAACACCCTAGCCGTTAGCTACATGCATATAACATTACAAACAGCGGCGAGCGCGGATACAGTTATGCCGTTAGGTTGCCAGCACAAAGAGAGGAAATAGTTCCAAAGTTTTAACGTAATTGTTAATTTATCGCTTACAAATGGACTTTGAAAAGACTTGTGTCTTATTATGCCAATTATTAATGACGTGATGCTAACATATTTAGATTTCAACGTTTCTTGCGTAGTCACATGATCCTGCTCAAGGTTAAAGTAGAGCGGCCATTTGTTTACAAACCTTCGTTCCGTGTGTTGTTGACTGGCTGTGGTTGACACACGTGCTAAAGAATTTGTGCGATTATCTTGTTTAACCTATAATAATTCATTTATGGGGTTTTTTTTTTTTTTTTTACTAATATCCGCTCTTTATTATTTCTCGTTGCATTTTCGTTTCTGAAAACTGTATAAGAGATTACTCGTAGTGCGTTCCCACGTGTTTAATATTTTTAAAATTTATTTCAGGTTTGCTTAAAATTTTATTTACCGTATTTTACGTTGTATGTTGCTGTAGTTTTTGAGTGTAGTCATGAGTTCTAGCAAGGTGAAGAATAGAGAAGTAACCACTCTTCAACGCCAACAGGACATCATTAACCTCACCGAATCGCTGTATTCCCTAATTAGGCGAGGGGAAATGAAACCGTGCAACATCGCGGAAAGAGCGGCAGAAATGTTGAAACTCTCCAGATCCACAGTGCTAAGGTATGTTAAAATATATAAAGTATTAACCATTGCGTTTACAAGTTGTGTGTGTTAAGGTCAATTATATATTGGCCTACAAAATGTGTTTACAAGAACATAAAGAAAATTTATTAATAACTTGATAACGTCACCGAACGTTGTCTACGTGTCTTTTTAACCTTTTATTTAGGTAATTATTAAGTTTAGGGGCTTTTCTGTAAAAATTAAAATAATCCACTCTACTAATGATGCAGAACACGAATATACGAGGGGCATTAACATCCGACTAATTTCGTAACATGTGCCCACCTAACCTAACAGAACCTAACCCCACGATGGGTGAATCACTATTTTACATTTTTCAACTAACCTAGGATTGTAGGGTTATATAGGCTAAAATGTGAGTGTATGAATCATCTAACCAAAAGGTGGTATTACAATGTGTAATTAAAAATAAAAACTACTTTGTGTTGGAATTTGTGTATGCCTGCGAAGGATTCTTCATGAACAACCCAATATATACAGTGGAAATTTGTTATAAATACAACTGACAATGGTAAGGAAAATTGCCTCTATAGTGATTTTGTTATAGCCAATTAATTTTATATAGNACTGACAATGGTAAGGAAAATTGCCTCTATAGTGATTTTGTTATAGCCAATTAATTTTATATAGGTTATGGAGAGACGGTGCATTTTAAGATGCTGAAGAAACTGCTTGTTTTGTATTTAGAAGTTACATTGCGGCATTAATTGCCATTGTTANTTATAGCATTATATGTAAAGTAGCAGTCTACATCAGAGAGCAGCTATTGAAGTATATAATTTTTTTGAATAATTAGTTTCTAATTTTTGGAGTGGAAATGGATGTATTCATTTTTTTTATACAGTTGTTGCTGTGTTGAGTTGTTTATGTACTTTTTTGTTTTGATCTATGGTAATTCTGTAGCAAAATGAATCACTACAATCCATAAGTTATTACCTATACTTCTAACTAACTATTAAATAAATAAACAGTATTTATAAGTACTGCGGCTTATGCCTTTAGGATGTTTTAACTTAATGCAAACTGGAGATGTTAGGATACACCATTGTCAGCTTCTTTACTTATTGTAAACAACAGTTCTCTCTAATATTCTGTTTACTGGAGCCACATTTTTTAGTTATGTTTAATTTGTTATTGTCATTTCTTTACAAAATCTGTGGCACACTTATTTTGTTCCTCCTCTAAGCATTTGCTTAGCAACATGTTTCAATTTAATTGTTTAAATATTAGACATTAGTGAAACCAATGTATTTGCGTATTAGTTTTAAGTTAGATTTTTGTTTGGAAAAATATTTTAAGATAGCAAAAGAGGTTAACAGCATTAAATACGGGCCCGGAGCCCAACTAAAACATAAACACAGCAGCCTACCGCCGGCTGAATTATTTGAAAAAAATCTGTCGGGTTGCATTTTTGTTGTAAACCCACTATAAGAGTTAGGGGAACTTCGGTTCCTGACCTCGTGACTACACGGCCATCCGGGGGCTTATGAGAGATTGGCGGTGCCATGTTATGTTGTTGGATGGACTCCTTGAATGTTGACACATTTCAATGCAAAGTATTGTGCCACATCTATAATATGTAATCAAAGTGAAAGTTTTTNAATATGTAATCAAAGTGAAATACTGCACAGACTCTGGAGATAATGTGGTAAAAATTGCACTCGATGCACACAGTTTCAGTGCACTCGACAATTTGAATATGCAAAACAAAACAACTACACTTAGAGCAAGCACAAACAAACGGGAACACGTTGCACTCGGCCAGCACACACCAAGTGCAGTCCAGTGCAGCAACAATGACAATGAATAAATGAATGAGTGAAACACAGACAGCTTGAATATTTTACCTTGCATCTTCTTTGTTCTTGCATGCCATTTTGTTCCATTTCATGAAAATAAGCGCTGATGAGAATTGATGCTCTGACACAAGCATATTGACAATTTTGGTGTGCAGCCATGGCATGACCTCTGCAGGTGAGACACCATTATCTGCCAGAACAGCAACTGCTTCCTGCATTAATCATAGTGCAAAACTGTGCTCAAACATAGTACGGTTTTCACATACAACACATACTATATTGATAGCTTTGACAACTTTTGTCAGCTTTGCATTGAGGGACATTTTTGACAACTCGATACTCAAATAGGAATACAACTTTTCACAACTTTATAACTTGTCTAAATAGTTTACAACACAATAGAGCATTTCATTCCATAATTCCACAATTCAAAGATTCAAATATTGCCATGGAAAAATATTTATTTCACAACTAACGACGAATTACAAGCCAAAGATGTACACTTTTGCCAACATAACTTCACAACCGTATTTCATCATGCCATCATACCAAAATATGAGTACGGTTACATTTAAATACTATAATCATAACTGTAAATTATGTGTGCATTTATTTGTCACATTTACAAAACTAAAAAAAAAAATTACTTTTAGAAGCTACAAGTGCAGTAAGCCATGCAAAATAAAAATATTACTTATTTTATTAAGGCATTCCTCTATTATTTGGTTGTAACCACAGATTTACGTTTCCACTTTGCTATATTGATGTAAGTTATGTTTGCCTGCACAACGAGTTTATTCAACTATGTCTTTACCTACAAGGGCTAATAAAGTAGTAAGTTAAAATTGGTGCTGTTTGACGGAATTATGTCTAGCGAGGTCAGGAAACATTTCGTAATCGAATAGAGAAATTTTAATTATGTATTTTGTCAAAAATGTGAAGTAAAAATATCTTGTGGAGGCAAATAAAAAACCACTTCAAATATGATTAAACACCTATGAAGGCACGTGAGCTACATCAAATGAGCTGAAACGGCCTTACAAATGCTCATTTAAAATAAATATATTTTGTCAATTTTGTACTTGAAGCCAGAAATCAAGAATTGTTAAGAATCTATAATTAGCATTGTAATAGAAAATTCTGTCCCATCCCTAGTACTTTCAGTTCTACAGCAACACTGAACGTGCTATTAAGAATAAATAATCTTAACATACACAACATTTAAGTTACTGCACTAAAAGTATTTGAATGAGTAATTACCAAACAGCAGCACGAACGCACCTGGAATAACCCATGATCAAACAGCCACAAGGACTCTGAAAGATGTACCACACTCTTCGTAAGTTGCAGCTTAGAAGAAAAGTCTTCCAACTCTTGAACTGCACATCGCCGCCTGTAAAATAACATAATATTTTTCATTCACGTCAAAACATACACACCACTGAAAGTATAGATTCAAACCAAATGTGCCATGGGCAACACCCAGGATCCCATTAGTCTACTCCTTACATGCCCCCCTCCCCCCCTATGCCATGCTGCCACAATGTCCAGCATCGTTGCCTATATCACCCACAGGAAGAATGTACCTACCGGCATGTAGGCCTGCTACCGCCTGAATCCAGGCTGTCCACGCTACATATGTGCCCGAGTTGGGATGGTGGAGGCATCCAACCCTGCAGATGCTCCCTGCATGAAAGGTACAGGAATGGCTGACTCTTGCCCCTACATTACTCTCCCCACCTCACTTGCTCGTAGATGGATGGGTACAAATTCATAATTCATTTTGTGCAGCCATCTCCCTTGGGGCAGTTATTTTTTGCTCAGTTGATGCGCCAAGGCACCCTTTATCCCACTAAGCCTCTGCCTTAACTGAGCCCCCCTCCCCCGCTAAGCCATGCTTGCTGCCAGAGCCCGCAATGTCAGCACTGACACCTACCTGCAGGTTCGAGAGGTCTGCTGCTGCCTGGTTGCAAGCAACATGCGCTGCATGTGCACCTGCCTTGGAGGTTTGTTTGTGTCCTGCCCTTTGGGATGGCTCTCCAGGAAGGGGTACCTGTACATCCCAGCTGTGCAGCCAGGAAAGTATTCTCTTCCATTGCTTTCTCACCCTCACTCACCCCGGCAGCCCAACCTCAGTAGAATAGCACTACTTAGAGAACATTTCCCTCCCCCCACAAAGTATTATGTACTCCCAGTAGAGTTGCGACGAACCTACATTTTGGCACTGAACTGAGCTAGAACTTAACCTAGAATAATTTAATTAAATCAAACTTGAACCAAACCTTCAAAACTGTCCAGGAACCGAACTCGAACCAAACTGAGCAATAATTCATCGAACTTGAACCAAACTTCAAAAAATGCTTTATTCACACATATATGCCTTCACAGTTCAACCCTTGATTGTTCAAGGATTTAACAAAAAAACAAACATGTAAAACCACCTTAACAATTCCATCTCTAATAGATCAACACGTATCCAAAAATAAAAACATATATACGTACAAACCTTCACAGCTGAGCCCCTATTTGTACATGCATATAACCCAAACAAACATGTATAACCACATTCACAAATTCACCTCTAATTGTTTAAACATGTAACATAAACAATAACACATACATATACAACCTGCACAGTTCCACCACTAATAGTTCCAAAATGTAATAGCCGAATTTTTTCTAATTTTAAAACAGATATGTCTTTGAGGTGAAGTAAGTTTGTTTCAAAGTTTGTTAATATTATTAGATTCTGGCAAATTTTTGAACCACACACGAACTTGTGTAAATTTTTTGAACCAATCTTTTACATTGCAATAAATTTCGAACCGATCCAAACATAACCTCTTAAGGTTTGGGTTCGGTTCAAAATTTGAACGTTCGGCCCATCTCTAACTCACAGCACTATAGGTGAAAAAATACTGTTACAGCCTATGGCTTGTCTGCTGTGAGCTACATTGCAAATTATAAAAAACCTTCACAAACTGAGTATTTCACAGATAGTTAGGCATCATCTAACTAGTTATCATTTCAAAATTTAAATTGTTTGCCAGCCACGGCACTTCCATAACTGGCAATAATGTTAACTATTTTATTTTACATTTTCAGAGCTCTACTGGAGATTTGGTGCAAACATCACTCTATTTACACAACTGCCAAATATATCAAAGGAAATCCCACATCCTCTCTATTAGACTTTTACCACCCACTAATAAAGAGCATGGTTCCGATCCATCTTTCTCCTGTAGCATTTTATATTAATACATATAACAATTTTGAATTCTATCCTGTTGGAAAAGTTTTTACGGTGTCTATGCGGGTTTTTCCTTCTCTCTTAAATATATAGGATAATTATAAGAACACTTGGGATAGTAAACATGGCCACAATTGTGGCAATGGCTGCCCAATCTCCCTCTGCCACGATGCACGACTCCTTGAATGAATTCCTTCTACTGTAGGACATATGAAGACTAGCCCTGAGATGCACTGAAGTAACACCCCTACCTCGGACGCACACCTAACACTTATGAATTAGGATAGGTTAAAAATTTTAAAAATCCTTGTGACAGTTTTTGCCATTTGTAGTTCATTCCTGCTCAGTCTCTGCACTGTTCACCTGCCTACCTGTGTCTGCCGCTTAGCTTCATCTTCAAGACCATCTGCCGTGGTCCATGCACCAATTCATCTCTCTCAAGACGCCATCAAGGTGCCACTCAGTTTACTGATAAGGAGTCTGTGTCGCCGTACTGGCACATCTGCATCACAGTTTCCTAGCTTTTGCTTGACAGGGGTCGCCTTCGGCCCGCCACTTTCTATACGAGGTGTGTTAACAAAATAAGGTGACTTGTTATTTTGTGATTTTGTCTCGATAAATATTTATGTATTCATCAATATTTATTTTGTCCCCTTCAAAGTAATCCCCCTCAGATATAATACACTTGTGCCAGCGCTTTTTGCCACTCCTCGAAGCACTTATGATATGCGCATTATGGTATGGCATTGAAGTCTCCCAGGTCTTTATCTCCTCAATTGTGAAAAGCCTCTGTCCTTTCACGGGTCTCTTCAGTTTTGGGAACAGGAACAAGTCGCAGGGGACCACGTCCGGTGAATACGGTGGCAGAGGCATGATTACGGTGTTGTTAATACAGATTCTTTGATCCACTGTTTGCGATAGCAAAAAATCGCCAAGCACACCAAAACACATCTAATCTTTATATCTGTCACAAACAAACTAACAATGCAAAATGGCTGATGTCAACATGTGTACCAACATAACAATAAAAATAATTGATAATCAAATGTACGGCAGTTAGGTTACCCTGCCCATTAGGTGTCCTGAATACGGATGGGTCGAAACATTTTCTCGATACTTGAAACCAGTATCAATATCAAAACATACTCACAACACTCGATACCAAAACATTTTTTCATAACAAATTAAATTGCTATGAACACAACTTGACCAAGAAAATTGCTCATTTTACTATAGTGTTGTTGACACACACTGTAACTCAAAAATCCTTAACCAATGATAAACCAGCAACACCATCTCCTCCCATTCGTAAAAATAAACACGACTACATCTCATCTGCACATGGAATCACATAACCCAAGAGGGGTATGAACCTCAACTTGCATCCAGAGTCTACCAGCACATCTCTAGACATGAGAGCACTCACAGACAAAGGCAGCCAAGTTAGTTTGCCTTATTATCAGACATCACGCCAACCCCTCTCGTGTGATAGAAGCCAGCCTAGCATGCCAGTTAAGCGCCTAAACTCACGCCACAGATGCAACCCCGCATGACAGAGACGCCTGCTTTCGCCACAGATCGAGAGATGGCACCACTTCCAGTGCTGGAGCTCTCTGCTAACGCCAACGTCTCCGTGACCTACCAGACACTCTTCAAGACCTTCACTAGAAGCCCCCGAAGAAGTCAACACCCCTTTTCTACACCCACTACCCTTCTGGTAGTGATACCCGAGTCCCTTCTGGACAACAAGCATCGAGATAGTTAGGGTTAGCCAGTATCATAGCTACTCTCTGTCTCATATAACTTGGCAAGATTGTGACAGTCAGTGAGTGACAACTTGACATATACTAAATAAACAATGTGCCATTTAAAAAATCCTGTATCAGCAGATGCATGAACGAATGAAAATTAATATTACATTGGCTATTTTGACTGCACTGCCGATGCACATCAAACAAGCTGAAATTCCGCAGATAAGAAAGAGTACCCAAATTAATAAATATGTTTATTTTACGTGATCACAAACCAGCTGTTATTAGTGTTACAAACTAAACTTTGTGCTAAAGTAGTAATGTAATTGTGTTCAAAATGAAATATACATTAAAATAGTCCGTATTCAAATGAAATGCAACTTCAAACATTGGAAGTTCTTCTTATGTTGTACCCCCACTCTCTACACCTTCCATACATGCTTGATATTAATTCCAAAAGCCTACAGAAATATTGGAGGGTATAGTTTAATAAATTTTTCAAATAATTTGACGAAATATATTTCAAACTCTTGTCGTTTTGAGTCAATAAAAGGAGAAAAGTGAACTTTGCAAAGATGGAATTAAGAGGCAAGTCAAAGTGCTGATACCTGTTGAGGAACAAGCTCCCTACCACCCCAGCTGTTACAACATGCCCTTCCATACTATCTGTTAGCCAGATCCCAAACTACAACCAGGGGCTGCAGCGCATGCAGAAAGAAGTCCAGCGTTGTTAGCTGAAGATTAACTGTTGGTCTCTTGTGAGGAGAGCGGAAGAGATTAAACTGAGCAGAGGGCCCTGGCACAATTTGTGTGAGGGCAAGCTGATGGAATCCAACAGCCGTTCTGCGGCGGTGCAGGAACATATAATCACCTGCGCATGGGGGTGGCAGGGGTAGCTCCTCCCTCTGTACGCAGAGGCATTCTCCGGTGCCATCTTTCGAGGCGGCAGGGAAGCAGGCTTCCCTGCCACACAGCGTTGCAGGCTTCCCTGCCACACAGCGTTGCATTGCCTGCGAGCTCAGGCGCAGTTGCACTGGCATGGTTTACTGGTATTTTCCCATTTCACTGGGTTTTATTTAAGGCGGGGGCGATTTAATATATTCTTCCTTTGGGTGCATTACAGTCTCCAGGTATCTCCCTTATTATGAGATCATGTTGGTTTAGGTAGCTGCAGTTCAGGGTTGCATCACTTGTAGGCACGTGGCGTGCACATGATGATACGTAGTTACAGAAAAAAAAAGTGTCTATATATGCATAACGCGTCAATACTTTCAAATATTCTCAAGCAATACTCAATACTATAAAGTATCAATGGTATTGAGGTATGGCAACATCGAGGAATGCATTCTTAGTCCTGAGCATAATTTTTGGTTCCTTATAGCAGTGACACTTTCTCAATAATTTTGCATAATTCTACAGGCACTATAGGTCTTAAAAAATCATAACCACATTCCAGTGACTGTGAAATTATTTACGTGTTTGTTCTTATAGAATCACTTGGAACATAAATCTGCTAAAATTTCTGCAGAGTACTGTATTACAAAATAAAGCACAATTTCTTTCTGTCATAATCGTGCAAAATTTCATACTTTGGCCACTTCATCAAACAAATACTCAAGATGTGACACTCACTGAAGATCTGAATTTTAAGGCGATTCCAAACCTTTAATTATTGTATCTTAAAATCCGTATTTTGTAACTTTAAACAGATGTACACTCTGGATACTGCTGTCAAAAATCTTAACTCACCTGTTCTCGTCAAGATGAGCAACTACATCCTTAAGAACATAGGTGGTGAGGATGTTCTTCACGCTGAGAGGTATTTCGCTGAGCAAGTACATCTTCACAAGGCATTGCACTGAGTTTGGGGGGTATGCACCATTAACAAGTCCCAGTCGTAACAGATCCTCCTCTTCGCATTCCCGTTCCAGGAACTGGTCTATGAACAAAGTCTGGCCACGTGCAGCCAATTCTTGCCGCCTACACCCATACACAAACTGCAATTGTAATCACAGCAAAACATTTAATTCTTATGTACTGAATTTTAGCATTTCTGTATTTGCACAAACTTTTCTTTATATCCAAATAACAATAATCTATAAATTTTTTACAAATTCCTCATTCATACTGAAATATTTTGCCTGATACAGTTAAGAGGTTTATGTGTTTTAGTATAATATGTTAAAAATAATTACATTAAAAGAAGTTGGAGGATGAGTTTTTGCAGTTTCAACAATCAAATGGCAGCTTCACAAGTAAAAAAAAAGTTTATTCAAATATTTAAAAGGAGACTTGCTGGAAGTATCAATACCTGGACATGCAATCCTTCTTAATCTCTACAACAGGGTACAGGATAGCACCGACACTGTCTGCAGACTCCGGGAGCAGACCCTTTGTCACAAACCACTGAAGTACCACGTAGTACATATGCATCAGCATAATACCTTCCTTGTGCTCCCAAATGTTTGATAAAGCTGTAAACACCAACAACATACCTGAAGAAGCTTCAAGTCTACATAATAAATACGTAAATATGTTTACACTTTTCCACATATAAACAAAAAGATTTTTTAAAAATATTACACAGTATTTTGATTACATTGTGGGAATCATGGCATTGTGAATACAAACTGAAAAATCCATAAATACTACAGTAAGTCTAAAAGAACTAGAATAAGGTTAACACAACTTTTCAATTGATTTTCTTGGTTAATAAACAACAATGCTTGCAAATACTGCAACTATAAACCAAATACACAGCAGTATCAGAAGAGGCAGAATTTTTGGCCTTCAATACTGGCAATTGGGAAAATAATATTTTCCAGGAAAAAGAAGTTAAAACACCTTTATCATAACAACAGCACATGAGGACAACAAAATAAAGCCTGAAGCCAAGGAAGGGCAAGAATAGGATTGTATGATTAAAAAATAAAATGTACACAGAATAATTGCTTTTAACAACATGTAGTTAAAAGAAATGTGAAACATTACAAGATGACCTAATTACAGTGGGTTTTAAACCCCTTAGTACTCAAGAGTTTATAAATTGAGTCAATTACAAAGGGCAAAAATTGGGGGATGAAGACAGGGAGGGAAGAAGTTGGGGAGGAGGTGGGTGAAGATGGTTGAAGAGGTGGGGAAGAGGGAGGAGATGGTATAGACAGTTGAGGAGGAAATGACAAAGGAGGTGGAAGATTTGGAAATGGAAGACGTGGGGAAGGAGAACATAGAAGAGGTGGGGGACGAGAGTAAGAAAGGGAGGGCAGGAGGAGATGGTGGAGGAGATAGAGCAGGGAAAAGGTTGTTCAAGGAGATGGGGAACAGAGAGGAGGTTCAGGAACAGAGGAAGAGAGAGGAGGTTCAGGGAGATGGGGAAGAGAGAGGAGGTTTGAAGAGATGGGGAAGAGAGAGGAGGTTTGAAGCGATGGGGAAGAGAGAGGAGGTTAGAGGAGATGGGGAAGAGAGAGGAGGTTGGGCGAGATGGGGAAGAGAGAGGAGGTTGGGCGAGATGGGAAAGAGAGAGGAGGTTCGGGGAGATGGGGAAGAAAGAGAAGGTTCTGGGAGAGAGAGAAGGTTCGGGGAGATGGGGAAGAAACACGAAGTTCATGAAGAGGGTGGGGTAGTGGAAGAAGGGGAAGTAGTAGGGCGAGGTAGTAGGGCGAGGTAGTGGATAGGGACGTAGTGGAGGGAGGTAATAGAGGGAGGAGATTAGAGGGGAAGAATGGAGATAGGAAGAGAAAAGATGGAAAGCAGAAGAGGAATAGAGAGGGGAAAGTGGAAGAGGGGGAGATGGAGAGAAGGGAAAGATGGAGAGAAAGTGGAGGAAGAGAGGGGAAAATGGAGCGAAGGGGTGGAAGAGAGGGGGAGATAGATAGAAGGGGTGGAAGAGAGGGGGAGATAGATAGAAGGGTAGGAAGTGAGGGGGAGATGGGGAGTGATAGGAGATGTGGAGAAGGTGGAAGATAGGGAGAGAAGGGGAGGAGAGAAGGAAAGGGAAGAGAAGGGGTGATGGGAGGGAAATAAAGTATGAGGGGGAGGAAGAGTATGGAGAGGGGGAGAGGAGGAAGAGTATAGAGAGGGGGAGAGGAGGAAGAGTAGGAAGAGGAAGAGGAGGGAAGAGTAAGTTGAGGGGGAGGGGAGGAAAATAATAATAATAGGGAGAATAGGAAGAGGAGGGAAAGAGGAGAAAGGGGGAGGAGGAGAGGATGGTAGGGTGATAAGATGAGGAGGGGATGCTGATAAGGGTTGGATGTGAAGGGGAGTTGGGAGAGGAAGAGAGAGGAAAATAAAGATGAGAGGGGAGGGGGTAGATGAGAGAAATCAAGAAAGGGGAAAAAGGAGAGGGAGGAGGGATAATGGGGAAAGGGAAACAGGGCGAGGGTCAAAGGGGCTGAAGGCCAAAGGGGGTAGGAGGGAGGATGATGTTGAGAGGGGGAGGTGGGGAGGAGGATATGTGTAGAGGAAAGGTGACGAGGAAGATATGGTTTAAAGGGAAGATGAGGAGAAATATATGGTTAAAGGTAAGGTGAGGAGGATGTGTGTAGAGGACAGTGGGGAGGATATGTGTAGAGGGAAGGTGGGGAGGATACGAGTAGTGGATAGGCGGAGAGGGTGGTTAGGGGTAGGGGGAAGCTGGGGAGTAGAATATGGTGAAAGGGGAGATGTCGAGGTAGACAGGGAGGCAGGGAATGGGGTGTAGTTGAGTGAAAAGGGGAGGACCGAGGAATGTGTAAGTTGGAGGGCAGAGAAGGGTGGAAGTGGTAGAGTGGAGGGAGCAAATAGGCGTAAGGGCCAGATGGGTGGTAGGGGAAATATGGATTGAAGGGGAAAGATGGATAGAAGGGAATAATGGATGGAAGGGGGAAGATGGTTGGGGAAGGTGGGGAAGGATGAACAGGTGGATGAGGGAAGAAGGGGCACATGGTGTGGAGGAGGGACACATGGGTGAAGGAGGGAAAGTTGGGTGAAGGAGGGGCAGATGGGTGAAGGAGAGGCAGATGGCTCGAGGAGGAGCAGATGGGTGAAGGAGGGGCAAATGGGTGGAGGAGGGGTACATGGGTGAAGGAGGGGAATATGTATGTAGGAGGGGAAGATGGTTGTAGAAGGGGAAGATGGGTGTAGGATGGGAAAATGGGTGTAGGAGGGGAAGATGGGTGGAGGAGGGGCAGATGGTTGGCGGTGTGGGTGGAGGGGAAGATGAGTGGGCGAGTGGATAGAGGTCAAGATGGATGGTGGAGGGGGAGATTGTGGTGATGGGGTGTGGAGAGCCAGATACGGTTGAGGGGCATGGAGGGTGGGCTTGGGGAGAGGGATGTGAAAGGTGAGATAGGGGAGAGGGACGTTGAAGGTGAGATAGTGGAGAGGAGCGTGGAAGGTGAGAGTGGAGAGTGGCGTGAAAGATGAGATAGAGGAGAGGGACATGAAAGATGAGATAGTGGAGAGGGGCTTGGAACGTGAGATGGGGGAGAGTGACGTGTAAGGTGAAATAGGGGAGAGGTACATATATGGTGAAATAGGGGAGAGGGACGTGGAAGGTGAAATAGTAGAGAGGGGCGTGCAAAGTGTGATGATAGAGAGTAGTGTGGAAGGTGAGAGAGAAAAGAGGGGAAAGGGGCATTGTGGATATAATTGGAAAAAGGAATTTGAGGGGGGGATACAGTGTGTGGTGTGTGTGTAGAGGGAGAGAGTGGAGAGAAATGTGTAAGGTTAGTTAAGGGCTGGGGTATTTATGGGAGTTTTGTTGAGGGGTGTGGAGAGGGTGGTTGGTAAGAGTGATTTGGGGGGTGAGTGAATGAGTAAAGAGATTTGGGCTGCTCTTAACGAGGACTTCAGAGTCAATGAGTGTAATTGAGGTGAGTATACATATTATGAAATGTGGTGTTAAACACAATACGTACAGTCCCCTGCCAGTTTCTCGAGTTGGTTGAACAGCATGTAGAGAGTCATAAGCTGAGTTCCGCTATGCCTCAACTCCGAGTGCCACATCTCATCCACTCTTACACCAGTGAGGTCAAATAGCCGCACACCTGCCAACAGCATACATAATCTTAAAGAACACTAACAGAATACATATTAACATGGCTTGTAAGATGCAGTTAAAGCACTTGCTTCAACATTGCCAAAACTGGTTGTAATTTTTAGTTAGACCCTCAAGTTCTAACAACTATAAATCTGTGCACAGAACTTTAAAAACTTCAAACTAAACTATGAAGATACTGTATGAGAGTCTAGCTGACTACACGTGCTACCGGCACCACCTGTTTCCAGGCGACCCGGTTAGGAAAAGTGCATCAGGGTAGAGAAAGTATACAATTTCCCCCATCCCGCCTCCAGAAATCATGAACGCAAAGCATAGCCATGGCTGAGGGGTGGCTTGCACTTTCCCCCTCCATGTCTGGAACCCTCCTCGGGTTCTGGTGGTTCGTCCACCTCTTCTTCGTCGGCGTCGACCTCCGCCCCTTGGTCTCTAGGTACTGAGAATCCCATTCCTACAGCGTAGGGTCTCATCTGCCCCCGGGCCACCTTCCGGATCTTTCCACGTTAGTCTTCGGCCCAGTACACGTGGTCTTGTCGTCCAACAATGTGGTACGGGCCTTCCCTCTTGGGCGCCAGTCCGATGCTGAACTGGTCACTGGCTTTGCTGAGTGGTAGCTCCTGAGGTCTGCTCCCATGACAAATTCTCTGTCTCCTGTCTGGGGCTGGGGGTATTTTTGGCTGATGTATCGTTCTTGCGCCGCTCTTGACTTTTCCGTGTGGGCCAGGGCCTCCAATTGAACCTCTTCTGGTTGTGGCATTGTTGCGGGCTTATGGTGCGCACGTGATGACTTGCCTGGGCAGTGCTGTACTTCAAAATCAAACTCCGTGAGGAGCATTGCCCACCTCCGTAGCTTGGCTTTGATGTTGGTCCTAAGGATGAACCTCTGTCCTTTCAGGCAATAGCAACACTTGTGAATTGCCCAAATCACCGCGAGGCACTCCTGTCCATTGATGTGGTAACATTTCTCCGTGGCATTCAGTCACGTGCTCGCGTATGCTACCACCTGGAGGTGTCCTTCCAGGTCTTCCTGGTACATAACTGCTCCCAGGCGGTCTTGACAGGTGTCTGTTTGCAAAATGAGTGGCTTCCCCTCTTGTGGCCAGTGGAGATGCTGGATGATCCAGAAGCTGTCTTTCAGGCTTTGGAAGGTAGCTTGGGGTTCGGGACCCCATCGCCAATGTGCATCTTTTCCCAACAGGGAGTTAAAGGGTGCCATCAGCTGGACGACTTCCGGTACAAACTCCCTCAGCCAATTGTATATGCTGAGGAAGCACAGTAATTGTTGTTTAGTACTTGGAGTTTCTGACTATACGGTGCTGGTCTGGGGGAAGTTTCCCTCCGGGGAGACCACATGCCTAAGGTAATCAATATTCCTCTTGCCGAAGTGGCTTTTGGTAAGCTTGCAGGTAAGGCTGTATATTTCTAGGCACTCTAGGATCTTTTGTAAGTGCACACAGTATTCTTCCCAGGAGGCTGAATACACAATGTTGTTTAAGTAGGTGAAGCAGAATTCGCTGATGTACCCAGTCAAGACTTTGGCCGACATCAGCCTCCAGAACGTTGCGAGCACATTTTTGAGGCGGAAAGGCATGACCTTGAATTGTAAGATTTCCCCCTTGGGTGTCATAAAGGCTGTATATTTATGACTAAATGGGTGCACTACAATATACCAGTAACCGTTCTGCATGTCTAAAGTGATGAACACCTGGGCGTTCCTTATATCACGAAGTGTGTGTGACAGGTTAATTGCGGGAGGCACGATGGGATGTGTGATGTCGTTCAACTCTTGATAATTCACGCAGAAACGTAACTGCCCATCCTTCTTGGGTACAATAACTGTGCAGGAATTGTATGGCGAATCGCTGGGTTTGACCATCCCTTGTTCCTTAGGGACTCGACTTCCACCATTATTCTTCTTCTTTCTGCAGACACGCGGTATGGGCAGCAGTATACAGGCTTGTCATCGTTCAATCATATCTCATGTTAAATACTGTGTGTTTGACGTAGCATTTCTCCAAGGCCGAATGCAGTGGCGTGTTTATTCAATATTTCCTGTAGTTGAGAGAATTCAGGGGTTTTCAATTGATGGTTTATTTCTGGTGAGTTGATAGGAGACGTGACTGCTTTGGGATTGTATTCCCAGTTCACTGTTATTCTCTGTTTACTCCCAATATAAATAGGTCTCTGGCTACAGTCTAAGATACAATGTTGCTGTTGTAGTCATGGCTGCCCCAGGATCACTTTCTCCGTGATATCTGGTGCCACTATAAACTCGGTAGGGATTTCATGGCGATTTAATTTTACAGTGAGTATAGTTCTCCCCTCAACTGGCAAAACGCGAACGGCACTGGCCATGTGAATTTTGCGTTTGAGTGCAAGTCATGCACCTGACAGTATTTACCCCTCGTCCATTACAGGTCAACCAGGCACAATAAGCGTTTTGACGTGTCTGGCATTCTTTACATGTTAATTTGAGACCGTCTGTAAACCTTGGCTCGTCCACCCAACCTGTGCAGGTATAGTGAAATCTGTTCTCACAGTGGGCGCAATATATTACGTGTTGCCCCGTTACACAGTACGTGGTGATATGGCATCTTTTGGTTACTGGACCATCTTCATGTCCCATTGCTGTGTAATTCTCACCTAACTTGGCTATGTTCATGTTTGGGTTGGCTTCGGCCATTACTGAGGTGCTGTCTGGACGCCATGGGGTGTTTCCTGACTCCCCAAAGTGTCTGGGTCGGCTAGCTGGTTCCCTTGGCTCTCTCTCAAGGCCATGCTGGCCTGGCTCTTTCCTAGTTTTCTAAAAAACAGCGCCAAGAAAAGAACTACCCTGTACCCTTTGATTCATGACAGCTGGGAAGCTTGGCATATCACATAGTCTACAGGGGGTGGGGGCTCTTTTATTTGGGTTCAGGCCGAGAACCCTGGATGGACTTATGGGTTGGTCATTACGGGTGTGCCTTAGCTCGGAGGGAGCCGGTATACCGAGTCGGCCTGGTTGGGCAGCGGCAGGCTATGTAGGCGTCTAAGGCGGCATGGGTGGCAGTGGATGCTGGCTTACCATCTGTAGGCTGGTGCTGTAACTGACTGCTAGCAGGCTGCTGTGGACAACCCTGTGGGTCCCGTCCAAGGGCAACTGGTTTGCGGCTGCAGTGGATGGTCCAGGGGCTGCTGGGCTCCGAATGGCGGCAGTGGGTGCTGGTGAGACCCAGTCCCATGGGCAGTCTGAGCCGCAGGCGGACGACAGAATGAGGTGTGCCGGTGATCTTCCACGGTGGCTCAAACAAGTTGCTAAGGGGGACTGAGGAGTGAGGCTCCTGCAGTCGGCATGTGGCTTGTGCCTGATCCCGAGTGGAGAAAAGGTTGAAGGTCGACTGGGGTGGGTAACCTGGCAATTGGTTGGCTGTACGAGCTGTAGATACCTTCTTATCAGCCTACTTAGTCCTTTCTCGTCGGGTGAATGGCATTAGGTTTGGTACTAAGGGTCGTCGCAGCAAGCAAGGGGTAGGTGACAGTAATTCCCTAGCTAAGAGTACCCAGATATGATAACGTCACACCTCATCACGCCTGGTGCTCCAACCTGCGAATTGCACGTGGTGGATGGAGCAGGCTAGCTGACTTGGGGTGGTGCTAAGGCTTCGTCGTGAGCCACTCAGAGGCTACCGGGTCACACCTTGTCAGACCTGGCACTCCAACCGGTGAATTGCACGCGGTGGATGTAGTGGGTTAGATGACTCGGGTGGTCTAATAGTTTCCTCGTGGAGTAGTAGGAGACTCTACCGTACGTGAGCACCAAGTGCCTTTGCGCACTGGACTCACAGTATTGATGGCTGGCGAATCGTGTGGTGTTTTGACGTACGAACTACCCAGTTAAGGGAGCCCGCAATCCTACCCTAGTATCAGCAACGGTTTAGCAAAACCCAGTCACCTGCCGCTCCCTTGGGGGACGGCGTTTACAGAGGGGGTTGAGAGGTACAAATCACCCTTGGAATTAGTGTGTCGACTTGAACGTATTTATTCTCGGGAGAATAAACACAGGTGACAGGTACTAACTCCTAGGCTATCATAATTACCAAGCAAGCAGCGGAAGTTACATTACGGACAAGTGAAGGGGACCAGTAAGAGCAAGAGCAACCTAGAGCAACTAATAAAGTGGTTGTGAGAACAACTCAAACCCTACTATCGCCTAGTGTGGTCCTGAAAGAAAGGAGTGTGACACTCAGAGGTGGAGTGTGTGTCTCGGGGGTTGAAGCAAGCTTCGCTTGTAGTAGATCGGTTGTGGCAGAGAAGCCTAGCACGGCAGTGGTAGGGCCAGCTGCTGAGCTGCACAGGCAGACGAAGCCAATGCGATGACAACTCGACATCAACTGGTATTCTGGGGGCTTATCCAGCTCTAAATAGAGACTGGTTTCTTCCTTCTGCTTCCTTCGGGCATCTTTGGCCGGCTGGCTCCTGCCTGTGTGGGCGGTGTCATCTTTGCTGGGTTTTCTTGGTGAGGGTTGCAAGTGGGGTAGCTCTGTGTTGCAGGTGGTATCACAGCGCTCGGTTAGGGGCAGGCCAGCTCGACTGATGTGTGTATTTTATTAAGTAGTATACTATCTCTCAAGTGCAGCAGTCCAGGTTCATCCCCCGGTGAGGGTGTCGTGACTTCCAACGAGCTGAGTTGAAGTCGTAGATGTATACATAGTGCATTGCCAGCTACGTGTCATGAATCAGTACAATATGGAATTTCTTTACAGAAGTTGGCGATCTCTTGGCAACATGCAATCAGTAAACCGCAATTGAAACAACCACAAGATGTGTATTTTACAGGTTCTGTAACACTGTTATGTCATACATTATAATCACTGACAACTCAACTTCAAAGGCTTTTCACGCACATGGCAAATGGTCCGGCATCAGCAATGATAAATAATTTTAAATAATTATTAAGTGATGTAGATTTGGGGCTTTGAACACACAAATATGTGTCTAAAAATTACTGAATTTGCAACAAATATGTTTTTATTATCCTATGGCGATGCTTTGCGGCACACACATGTGAATTATGGCTGGGAAGTTACTAATTTATAATGTAAGCACCATTTTTCCCTTCAGAATGGGTTATCAGGGATTTTTTAAGCAATTGCGAACATCTGGTACTCTCAAGCACATGTAAATAAATTGACCAAAATGTTACTGACCTCGTCCAATTTAGGTATGATCAACTTTATTCACTTACTCCTGTAGGTACAGAAAAATAAATATTCCCAATTAAATTTGAATTCGCATGAATACTTACTATTTGCTTTGAACTTTGATTCGCAACAGAAAATTAATATTCACAGATGCCTTATTCATTATTACAATGTACAAAAAATTAAGTCCCATGATATTTGAACTACAGAGGTTTCACTGTAAAAAAGTCACAATGACATGACCAATACAGGTAAAAAGAGCTGAACTAACTGAGCTCATCAATGTTGTCCTTGAGGGTCTGTGCTCGCTCCCAACCCCACACATGGAGCAAAGACAGCAGACGGAAGTCCGACACATTTTCTTTGGAACCAAGGAAAACATCCGATGAGTAGCAGTACTCCAACATCAGGTTCAGCAGAAACTTCCTGCGCTCCACCTGGTGGGGAAAAAATTTTTTTTTTAACCTGAAATTCACTAAGTGATTAAAACATACAAAACCTGCAAGCATATTTCCTGAACATACTGAAAATGTTGTAATAAACTTTACAAATCTCCTTGAAATTTACAAAACGCTATTCACAGTAGTTGACTTCATACTGAGTGTGTCTCTAATGTTGAAATTTAGTTATAAAAAGGAGACAGAATACATAAATACACACAGGGCGGTAGTCATCAGGCACAGCAGAAAAAGGGGAGGAGGCACGCATG
This sequence comes from Clitarchus hookeri, assembly GCA_002778355.1. Classification (NCBI taxonomy): domain Eukaryota; kingdom Metazoa; phylum Arthropoda; class Insecta; order Phasmatodea; family Phasmatidae; genus Clitarchus; species Clitarchus hookeri. The sequence goes on along the minus strand of NQII01002410.1, from coordinate 79,469 downwards.
CACACAAATGCATGCACATGCACACATGTGCATGTACTCACACGTGCATGTACAACATGCACGGGTACACACAAAAAAGTTGGACAAACACATTTCCACGCAGATGCGCAGTCGGGAAGTTTTGTGGCAAACCCAGCTCTTTCAGGCTGGCGGCACACTACAGTCTGTTGAACTGTGATTGGCAAACAGTGAACCTAGTGGCCAGGAAGCAAACTAGGGTGAGACGGGAAGTTTTAAATGTGGTGGAGGGTTTATCTTACGTTTAAACCACGTGTTTGTCTGGATTTGGTGATGTTTTGATGGGTCAGTTCCCAGCATCACAGCTCTACTCTATTATATTAAGGTGGTAGGGCCCTCAACACTATTGTCTGTCTCATGTAAGTTGGCAAGATTTTGACAGTTCGACGAAAGTAGCGCCAAATGTTTACTTTTGGTTTATGTATCCTTTTGCCAACAGCTGGTGTGTCAAGTGGAGGCTGTATTTTTATCAACACGCTGTCAGTTAATCCACTTGCCATTGTACTGTAAGGCTAAACCAACTTTAAGGTATTTATAGACTGACATCTGTCTAAAAAATTCGTAGATTATAAAAGTAAAAATATAAAACCTTGCAAAAAATTTAATATTTGCTAACTCTTTTTTAATTTATTTGAGACAGCGAATTTGGGTTAACATTTGCGAGATGGTAATTGTAGTTCTTATCACACTTTGGACGTTACAGCTAATATGTCAAGAATTTAATTAAAAATTATTTTGGGAACTTGCTAGACAACGCACTTTCATTCACCAACGACTTTGCAAAGCGAGCGGCAGAACAACATGGCGTGTAATGGACATAAATGTAACGATTACCGGCCCAAAGGAAATTACTAGTCAACAAAATTGCTGTACACAGAAATACATGTTACTTTAAAAATTATACAGAGCTCATGGAAAAATAAATTTGTTATTTTAAACAAGAAAGCTATAGTTTTCTGGCTGGTTAGTGCTTCAGGAGAGCGACAGATGGCGCGGCAGGTAGCGCTTTTATGAGCTGAATGTGTTTCTCAACAGGTGGCACTACTTTTCTCCTATTACTGGCTTGAAACGACACGAGTTTGAAATATATTTAGTCAAATAATTAAAAAAATTAATTTAACAATGCCATGCGATATTTCTGTAGGCTTTTGGAATTAATATAAAGCATGTATGGAAAGCATGGACGGAGAGTGGGGATACATGAAAGAACTCCCAAGGTTTGAAGTTGTTTCATTTTAATATGAATTGTTTTAATGTGCATTTAATTTTGAACACCTTGTAATGACGCAGTATTATTAACTTTCAGGACACGTGGTTCATTTTCTTTCGTTTTGCCAGGCGTTGTAAATTTGTTATCGGGTTCAAAATTAAAGCAGTCGTGGTTCGTTTACCGTGATAGTTTGTTTATCGGGCATCCATTTGCCATTTCGTTTTGAACATCGTAGTTTTCAGTTTTCAGTTAAGCGTCAGCATTATACTAGAAATTTCAGACTTTGTCGACAAGTTTTATACGAGAAGTTTGCTTATCTTTATCTTGACAGCGCAGTTAAGCGCACTACGCAGTTTTGATAGCGTAGGAGGAGCGTGCGCGGCGGCCGACGCCAGGCCCTTATATAGGGGAGGTAGCCACGAGTTGTAAAACCCTGGACGACAGCTAAAATCTTTCAACTTCGTTCTTTTTAGGCAAAACCTTAACTGTATTAAATTACTTCCGTCGGTGTGGGAGGTCGCTAGGGTGCCAGGAGGGAACGAACGTCCCTCCTGCCTTCGTAACTTCTTCTTGCAATGCAAGTTTTTAAGAAATGAATTAATTCGTAAGCTACTGTGGCGCTGTTCTGTACTTGTCTGTTTATCTGTGAACCTGTTAGTACTCGGCATACCTGAAGATTGTATGTGAACTGTTTCACACGATTGGTAAATAGAAGTATAGAACAAATAAACCGGAACTTGACATTATTTAATATTTAATTGGCGTCCTTTTTAAAGAGTCTCGTGTTACTACATCTGAGCTAGCCGAGTGGTAATTTCCAGCCGTCAATACCTTGACGTGCCGCATTACAACCTATACTCTATACATTAGTACTTTAGCACAAAGTTTAGTTTGTAACACTAAAAACCACTGTTTTATGACAACGTAAAATAAAATGTATTAATTAATCTAAGAACTCTTTCTTATTCGCGTATTTTCTGCTTGTCTGATGTGCATCGGCAGTGCACTCAGAATAGCCAACATAATATTAATTTTTATTCTTTCATGCATCAGCTGAGACAGGATGTTGTAAATTGCACATTGTTTGTTTCGTATACATCAAATTGCCACTCACTGACTCGTCAAAAGTTCTGGTTGCGAGATACTGCATGTGCTGCAACTGGCTTCTCTGGAAAATTTATATTTACCCCAGCTATGGTTTGTTTGTTGTCCAACCTGTGGCCATACATTCTCTGTCCAAGAGTGTTGGTAGTAAGGCGAATGTACTCTGCATTGCAGTAAATGCACTGTAGCTGGTAGGCGAGATTTTCTGTCACACAGTTGTAGCTGCTCTGGATAGGATAAGTATGGATGGTGAATTAGCTGTTGAAGGATATGGAGGATTGGTGCACTATTACAAGGATGAGACCCACCTGGGGGTGGTGATATTGCTGACTGTGGCATTGGGTGGCAATTCCGATAGCACCAGGCTATACACAATTCCTGGCTTCACACAGTTTATCAAGCGAAAAAAACAGTCTTCCGCTACAACCCATACAACGTTTCTTTCAATAAGCCACAGTTTAGACCTATATCCAAGAGGCATTACCTCAAAATTGCCGCTTTCAGCCAAGCCACCCCAAGCCAGGTCGTGGGCTACAGAACTAGCACATTGATATTCATTTGCCATGACTGAACTTCTGTATTAACAGTATATTTTCTAGCCCAAGTCAACTCTATCTTACATGCCATAGCAAAAATATACAGCAAAACTATACCACCAACTGCTCATAAAACACAGCAAACTAATAAAATAAAGTACTGAAATTTGGTCCTCTACCCAATGATCTTCAAACCAAAACAACACCCCCACCTCTGATTAGCTAGAAACCCTGTTAAGCATCAATATTGAATCTCCCCACACCAGCTTATACTACACAGACTCTTCCTAGTCTACTTTCCTGTAAAATTGCATCAAAACAATCTAACATTGAACCCAAGTATCAGGTAGTCAGTCTGCCTGAACATAAACTCACTTTTGCTGAATGCAGAATTCTTGAAAAAGGCTTTATTAGCCACATCCAGGAAATTTAAACATTTTGCGACAGTGGAAGATATTCTGGGCATTGTACACAACCTCTGCACTAAGCAATGCTTTGATAATCTGCCCATCATCAATGACAATGATGGGCAGATTAACCCAGCTTGTAATGATGCAGTATTCTTAATTTTCGGGACATGTGCTTCATTTTCTTTCGCTTTGGTAAGCTTCATAATATTTTTATCGGGTTTCAAATTAAAATCCGTGGTGGTTCGTTTTATTGTCATAGTTTGTTTATCGGGCATACGTTTGCAGTTTCGTTTTGAACGTCGTAGTTTTCAGTAGCGTCAGCATTATTGAGAAACTTTCAGAATGCGTCGACAGTTTGCCAGACAAGTTCGATAATCTTCTACGATGGAGATTCAATAACGTGTGAAGAGCGTGCGTGGCAGTCTACGCCGGACCCTTATCTG